>CAMXCT020000357.1:15231-62731 GCA_947184155.2 Cladocopium goreaui | reverse complement strand
CGCAGATCTCCAGGCTGTGGGCTTCGAGCCTGCCCGCGACCGGTGCCCACACCAAGCAAATTCCTACCAATGTACAGAGGACCGAACTGGACTGTTTGGGCGAGATTCCTGGTGACTTCTTGGGGGTTCAAAGGTAGAATGATGTTGAATGTGTGCTTGATTCGGAGGCTTCTGCAATGGGAATCTGAGATTGGCAACATGTTAGCAACCAACAGTCCATGCATATCCATGCCCTTCTCGACCTTGGTGCATGATTTTCCACCAGGATACTATTTGCTGAATAACTTGAAGGCCGTTCCCACCACAGCCCCAAAAACAGCGATGGCTAACCCCAAGCCATCCACCGAGACGGGGGCCTTTCCGCACGACGAGTGCTTTCGGAACAACGCTCAGCCGCTTGGTCGTTTTATTGGCCTTTGATGCCTTCAATCCTGGCACTGAAACATAGTGAAACTATACAAACCTACAACAGATGCATGCATTGCATGCAACTATATGCAAATGTAAAATCTGAAAGTGCTTTTGCACATTCAAGCAGCATGGACGCTTGCATCGAAGTTTCGCCTTCGCAGGTACTGGCCCCTGATCCCAGGGCAAGGGCGAACCAGTGAAAACTCAGCGTATTTGTGCCTGGGGACCCAGTGGGTGCTGCTTGTTTTCGGACACAATTCTGACAGAGCCCAGCTCACTGTATTGCTAGAAATGTCGAAAGATCCAACAGGAAATGACCATCTATAGGGTACACGCATGTACACGCAAAGTACAGTTTTTCCCAGCCACTTGAAGCGTTTCAGCGCATGTCCACAGGCCAAGCAAGATGTGTCGTGGTGACCGGCTGCATGCACTTCAACTTCCACCAAAATGGCAAGTGCGAACTCGCCCCTGGTTCCTTTGGCTTGAACTATTGAACTGACTACGAGAGCGATGGTGGTTGGGTGTCTTGCCGGGCAGCTTGTTTTTTGCATGAGAGTTTAGGGACTTATTGGCAAAAGAAAACCACAGAAGCACCATGAAGTACCAGCTGATATCAAGATCCATCTCATATCTATTCCAAGGCATTCAGCCAGAAAGCCAGGGCTTGGATGTCCATCGTTTCAACCGGGCCATTGGGCAGTCCCAAGGATCTGCTAGCAGATTGTCGCGGCAGCAAAATTCTGCGTCTTGGCAAAGGGGGGATTAACCGCAACCCACCTCTACTTCACCACCAAGCAGAAAACATTTGGATGCATCAAGCACTGACTTGGTATGACTTGGTGATGTGGGCGGTCCCAGGAAGATAGCAGATATCGTGGTCCCTGGCTTAGGTCCTATCTGGCCCAGCACGCTGCGAGCCGAACGAGGACAGGTGACCTGACGCTGGGTGCTCCTCAGCTTTAAAACACCATCCAGCATCGGTCCAACATCATCCGGATGAATAAAGCAAGGAGCTGCCATACTGTACCATGCAACCGAGCACTTGGTGGGAGTTCACTGCGATAACTAAAGACTACTATAAAGAACCCTTCAACTCTGCAAGGAGCCAACAACTTCAACTGCTGGCCCTGAGCTGGTCTCTCCTGGCCCACGTCTCAGACTGGAGTGGCAGGGCCTGTGTGTTCTTGGGTTTTTGGGCAAGTGATGAGTTGCTGTTGCACCAGCCCTACCAGGGCATCGCCACAGCCATAAGGCATAGACACAACAGAGCTCAACAAGCAGATTCATGTGGGCATCATGGATGGCAGCTTGGCATATCTTGCCAGGGAATTCAGGATATTTCAAGATTGATCTGCTGCGAAATTGGGACCTTTATATATAGTAAATATTGGACCTTAGCAGTTTTTCTTGCTGCCGCAAAGCATGTTCAAGTTGGTGTTCGGCCCCTTTAAGGTTCCATCAAAAAATTGGCAGTCATGCCGTGGCCTGGCCTCTCCCCCAATCAACCGCATCTGGATCCTGCTATACCAATTTTTCTTGGGGATCGTGTGCCATGCTGGGGACCTTGAGTTCAAGAGTGGAAGCTGAGCACAGAAGCAAAATTTGCTGGAGGAATGTGGAGGATGTTTGGTTGGAGAATCTGTGTCCAATTCTTTCGGGCGCCCTCCATGGCAGGTGTGGAGGTAGATGTGACTGTGAACACCACTGGCTGCACAGGGCACAGGTGCGCGCAGTCTTTGGACCATCTTTGGACCCAGCAGACAGATATATGATATATGATATATGATATATATCGAAGATTCAACATGATTCAACATCGTTATCCAGTGCCTCCAAAATCCTCCAAATATCTTCATTCGCTTCGTTGTGGGGCACCTTAGCTGGGGGATTGAAATTCCGATATATTTCATCTCAGGGGGGATGGGATATGATGGGATTAACCAAGGCCTGGTGTTGATGGCTTCATGTGCGGTGGAACGGGGCGACACATCCACTGGTCCTTGCGCTGTGGGAGGCATCTGGTCCATGATTTCCACATGTTGCTGCCGTTGATATGCCACAGATTTCCAGGATGGCCCACCTTCTGGTGACTCAAACGAATCAATGCGAATCAGCTACCGCATTAAAAAGCATACATAAACAACAGCAAACATGGATAGTCAACGATGGTTTTCATAGTAGTTTGTGAGGTACAGACCTGTTAACGCGACCTGGACAGGTCTGACTTCACCATTTGGACCAGTTTCAGCGTCAAGAAGATCAGCTCAACTGGCTTGAGTCACCGGGATGGCACCAGGTTTCTGTTTCAACTGTCGTCCACCTTTTTCGATCCATCTGATTCCATCCGTGTTTGAAACATTGCAGAACCATACTAGCCGCTACTAGCCAATTGAAAAGACATCGGTCTATTATGTTTTGACATTTTTTGCATTTGCCACATCTTCCTCTTGACTTGGTTGCCGCGGTTTTCGAGATTTTCCATACGTTTGCACGTTGGGTCCCTGCTGATATGCTAGAGCTAGTCCATGAACAGTCCCACCAGTGGAGCCCCGCATTTAGCCGATCTCAGGTTTCATACTGTGGAGCGATAGTATGCCACACCACATCGGCTTCGATGGTCATCAAATGTCTCTCTCTTACGAAGGAGCAGAGTTGCAAATGGCGTTGCAAATTATTGCAAATTGCTCAAAGGAGTCATCAACATTGACCGGAGCCAATCTGGCAATGTGGGAAAAATGGTTCAAGGTTTCAATGCGCCACACGTATCCTATTTGTACCCTGAAATGTCATGTTGTTCCAATGGAAATTAGACCAGCGAATCATCGCAAAGTGAATGCGAAGTGAATGCGAAGTGACCTGAGTTCTGCCTTTCGATGCTTTTCGACGCTTTTCGACACAGGAGGTGCATGGGGTGACTTTCATGACTTGGGCTTGAGTCCGTTGAAAGCCAACGTTCAGTACGAGCTGCAACTCAATCGGCAGGAGGGTGAACTCCAGGAATCTTGGACCGATGGATTTCAGCCCCAGTTTCCTCTTATTTCCCACCGCTTGTTTTGTCATGTCCCACCACTTGTTTTGTCAATTGTTTCATATTGTTTCAAACATATTCAAAAGGCTGTTCTCGTGGCTTTTCTGATTCCCCACCTGCCAAGTGAGGGTTGTTAGATTTTATCAGAGCTGTTGTCCTCCTCCTTCTCCTCCTCTGCCTCCTCCTCCAGTTTCTCCTCGACCATGTCTGCATCAACTTCCACCTCCACTTCCGCCTTGCCAACTCTTCGCCAAGCTCTTCGCCAACTTCCGAGCTCAGTGCGCACTGCTGGACCTCAACCTGGGACCTTCCCAGCTCAGTGCGCACCGCTGGACCTCAACCTGGGACCTTCCCAGCTCAGCGCGCACCGCTGGACCTCAACCTGGGACCTTCCCAGCTCAGCGCGCACCGCTGGACCTCAACCTGGGACCTTCCCAGCTCAGCGCGCACCGCTGGACCTCAACGCCCAGATAGAATGCCAGAAGATATGCCAGATAGAATGTCAGATAGAATGCGAGAAGATATGCCAGATAAAATGCCATAAGTCCATAAGATATACCAGATAGAGTGCCAGAAGATATGCCAGATAGAATATTAGAAGATATGCCAGATAGAATGCCAGAAGGTATGCCAGATAGAATGCCAGATAAAGTGCCAGAATCTTTGCCAGATAGAATGCCAGAAGATTTGCCAGATAATATGCCAGAAGATATGCCAGATAGAATGCCAGATGGAATGCCAGAAGATATGCCAGAACATATGCCAGAAGATATGCCGGGTAGAATGCCAGAAGATATGCCAGATAAAATGCCAGAAGATATGCCAGATAGAATGCCAGAAGCTATGCCAGATAGAATGCCAGAAGGTATGCCAGATAAAGTGCCAGAATGTTTGCCAGATAGAATGCCAGAAGATTTGCCAGATAGAATGCCAGATAGGATGTCAGAAGACATGCCAGAAGATATGTCAGAATATATGCCAGATAGAATGCCAGATAGAATGCCAGACAGAATGCCAGATAGAATGCCAGAAGATATGCCAGATAAAATGCCAGATCGAATGCCAGAAGATATGTCAGATAGAATGCTAGAAGACATGCCAGCAACGAAATGTATAAATGTCATGGTGGGAATCACTCGAAGTAAAGTAATTGATGTTCCTTTTGATGGAAATATCAGGATCTGCCTGTGACCCAAACGTGACATTTAGATACATTTAAATTTAGTAGTCACATCATGTCACATCTTGCACCCCCAAGTGTTATTTGCGTCGTTTTTCCCATGGAAAATGGGATATGATAGATTATGGGCATGATCAAACCATATTGAACCCCGTTGTTGCCAACTCATCGAATCGATCCTTCCACATTTGCTTGCCAGTTCGTTTCGCTTCAGCTATATAGATGAAATTTGCTGGACGTTGCACGAACTTCATTGAAAATCAAAAAACTCTTAGCCAGGGCTCGTATTCTGCGGTTCCTGCAAGTGTTCCCCTACCACTGAAGGATGTTGAAGGATTTGAAAAAGTGCCTCTCAAAGAAATCAAGAAAAGAAAGAAACGCATGACATTTCGTAAGCTCGATATTCTTGCAAATGGGGCACAAACAAATTGCTGACATGCACAGGTCCGACCCTTTCTCCTTAGAACAGTGTGAGGTTCTCTTGAATGGCGTCCAAATCATGACGCCCTTGCTGATCAAGGGCAACGTGGAAACCTGTTGGCACTTTTGTAAATTGTTGCCAGCTGTGCTTGAGTCTGTATCCTACTTTATTACGAGTCAGCGACAAATCGATTGAGCATGGTTTTAGTAAATGGAGTCGGCGTGTGTTTTTCTTTTGGTTTGATTTTCATGATTTCAAGCACTCGGGGGGGGGGGCAGGGCGCGCATTTAATTCATGCATTGTGGTCGTTGCCAACTTCTTGTATGTTGTTGCCGTGTCAAACGAGGAAATGGTTTCTTGGAGCCCGTCCATGAACACCATTCTGGTCCAAACCTTGTATTGCTCAACACAGGCGCATAGATGCATCCCCATTGTGAAAAAAATTAAACCCGAAACCTAAAACATTCGCAATTCAGTGTCATCAACATGTTCAACCCACGTTTTTATATGTTTTGAATGTTTGTTTTGACATGTCGTCAACATGCACTAGTTGCAACCAACATGCGAAGCAGCAGATTCAAAACCAGAGATCGCAGACACGAGGCTTCAAAAAAAAGGGAGTAAACGTCCGCGCCAGGCCTGGCCAATGATGGTGAAACAGACAGGTAACCCAGGTAACCGGACAGGTGTTAGCAACATGGTTTGCTGGAAAATCCAACATGTTGATTTGAATTTATTTGTTTTTTTTTTTCCGAAGAGTATGGGAATTTTCACGTTTGCAAGTCAGAGTTAGTATAGTATAGTAACATGAATTTCATACATGTTGGTGTATTGTTCAAACATACGAGATATACATAGATATACCTTACCAATATCTACCAATCACATAGTCGTGGGTCATTTGGTCAAATGTATTCAAATGTCAAAAATCACAATTTTTTATAGGTGGTATATAGGTGGTATAAACCATTCCCAGTCATGGGTGGTTTTTTTTGTTGGTTTCTGGCACCATCTTTTTGCACCTGTCAGGCAGAGCGCAAAAAGCACCTGTCAGGCAGAAAGGCAGAGCGCAAAAAGATGGTGTGCCGGGGGGATGGGACGGCAGGGCGATGCAGGGAGTGGAAACCAAAAAAGGGCCAAAAAATCAGAATTTCCGTTTTTTTTGGATGTTAAAATATGTTAAACATTGTTAAACATATATATGTTAAAGGTTTTTAAGAAATTGAGAACTGTATCAAAACTGAGATTGTAGCAACTCAAAACCAAATGATCCGAATGATCCAAATGGCCAGCATGTTTACTGTTTTTTACACTTCAGTTACTTCAAACTCGGCCAGGCACCTTCCTCCCTGTTGGCCAGCTATGCCTACATTGCGCCACTCGGCAGCCGGTAGGGGAAGTTTGATGTTTATGGTAGATTGATTGGTGGGTTTTCTATTGGAATAGTCATGCATAGATGAATAGTATTGAATAGTCCAATAAATTATACTGTATTTATCTGTATTTCCAAACAGGTATTAAGTTTACTCCATTTTTCATTGTGACCCAGAGGACATTTTGTTTCATGAAATATTCCAATGGTATTGCTGCAACGGATCCTGCACATTCCCTCGATTTTGCAACTCATCAGCTTCGATATTTTGCTCCAAGTCGGGATCACGACCTCTGTCGCTGCGTAAACCACGGGAAGCCAGGAGAAACAAGGGTTGGGACATCCTACTTCTTGTTTTATTTGTTTTTTTTTGGCACACTCACTTACGGATATATATTTTTTTCACAGATGAACATCCACATAATAAGTTATAATTAAGTTATATATATATATATAGAACATCAAAATTCATGTGAAACGAACTATATACTTATGTCCAGGTTTCGAGATTTTTTGAGATTTTTTTAATCATATTTTGATATTCCATTTCGCCATTTTCATGACCGCAACCCCCAAGGAACGCCTGTGAATCTCTGGCTTTGGCGCCACCACTGCCTATATTGCTCGACCGATTTGCCCAGCTCTCGGGGCCCATGCTGAGGCTGGGGCGGAGGTTTTAGCCTGGGGTAAACTAACAAAGGTGGAAAACCATGGAAAACCCCGTGGTTTTCCATGCGGAAAATGATCGTTTCTTTCATGGTGGCTTTGGAAAACATTGAAGTCATAGTTTACAGGAGGGTAACCATTGAGAAATGAGGAGTTCACATGATTTATTCATCAAAGGGGATCTCATGGGACATTGGGGATATGATGGGATTACTGTAATTATTGATCGTTGGGATTTATTGGGATTTAACAAAAACTGAGGGGGATATGCTGGGGTATAAAGGGGGCCAGAGGATACCACATTTTTATACCAAGCTACGTAATTACTTGTGTGCCATAGCACCATGTTTGTTGGTAGGTATACGGTTGTAGACTGAATTAGATCTGACGTATAATGGGAAGTTATGCCTGTGACTGGCTTTTCCAACTTGAGTGTTTTGAACTATACCTATGTGTTGGAGGAAGGTTATATAAGGTTGAGACATCAAGTTTCCCTGAAGTCGGCTGATCATGCCATGACTATCATGCTGCAGTGTCTCAGACATCGCTGTCTTGGCGAAGGCCGAAGTCGCGGAAGTCTCAAGTGCGAGGAGGAAAAGAACTTGGCATCGCTGATCAGAGCTGACGGATGAAATTCGAAAGTTGGAGATTTCTGCAGTTTCCGTGCCCATCTGCCATCGCTCCACCAGGCAATGCTTGTTCCTCGCTTGCAGTGTGAGCCATGCCATTCAGGTTGGTTGAAATAACAGAATGGATGTGACTACTTCAGTCCATCTAGTGTACAGATTGGACCTTGCATCCTGCAATCCAGGAAGTGTTTTTATATTTTTTTCCATATTCATATATATTAATATACAGATAATATACATGAATTATCATGAATTATTAGGATGTTTTTCCTATGTTTTTCTAAGTCCATTCTCATTCTCAAACGAAGTGAGATCCTTCTCGGTCATCTGAGGTCCTGGCCAAGCCGCCCAGCTCTGCCAAGGACTGGTTTCACCAGTGATAGCCGGATTCAGCCGGAGAGCCATCAAAATGTTTGGGTTTAACAAGATTTAACCATGAAAAGTGTAAATTATAAAAATATATAAAAACCACTTTTGAAACCACCACGTAAAGTGAGCTTCAATCCAAACTGCTGGGTGATTATGGGTTTGAAGATTATTCACTGGTGCGATGTAGTCCCCACTAGGCTGATTGAGGGCTTTTTCATATACATGGATGACGATATATTGTTTAATGTATGAGTTTATAATATTTTATAATTATTGAGGATATAATATAAGATTAATATAATATATATATATTAGATATACATATATATAATATTATATACACACATAACACCTCTATGATTATCAGCCTATTGAGGAATTTCAGCTGATCGCAGATTGTTGGCGTTATCCAGGATCATCCGGATCTCCGGATCATCGAGCAGCGCTCGGTGACTCAGGTTTTTTTTTTGATGGTCCAAAACCTAGAAATCATCCAAAATCATGGAAAATCATATGGAAAATCATGTGGAATCACGGAGAATCTCAGGTTGATAGATGCTGATCAATGCTGACAAAGCATGCTAGGTGCAGATAAGCGGCTTGTAATTTTTGTTTGGATGGTCCAATGTTGTTTGGGACTAGGGAAGACCGAAGGAAAGCTGGCACAGTTGACACAAACAGGTCAAGAACTTGTGGAAAGCACATCCCGCGCAAGGTTCATGCTCCACCATTGGTGAGTTGGCAAAAAACACCATCAATTCGTAGACCACGCAGGGCTTGGTCTGAGGGAATCCCAGGGAATCACGGGGATCCCAGGGAATAGCCATGCCAATTCAGAATCAATAACATGAAATGACATGCTATGAACTTACTATGAATTTTTAACAAATTCTACCAAGACATACCAAGAGCCCAGCTGCCCAAAAAAGGATCTGGTACAGCACAGCGCCACTTGACATGACGCCATGGCGCATGTCATCAGCATTGGCTTTGCTCGCTTTGCTCGGAGTACCATTTGGCAAAGCTCAGGAGCTGTGCCTCAGCGACGGAATCCCAGCCAGCGACCGACGCTTCGTTGTGAATTCCGCAGGCGAGAATTCCCACATTCGCATGTCGATCTTCAGTTGGACTTCAGCGGAACTCGCCTCAACCATTGCACAACTGCTGATTGAAGAAGTTTTAGGGTACCATGTTAGTACCGCAGTCAGTAGTGGGGCGTTGGAAGGGGTGGAAGCCTTGCTGCGCTTGTCGGGCTGTTCGGATTTGGAGTGCAGCTCCAGCAGCGACGAGCTCAGCGACGTGGCGTTAGAATTCTGGTTGGCCGATTCGGCGGAGGAGGTCAGTCGCCTCAAAGTTTCAAGTCCCGGCAGAGCACCAGAAGACCTGGGATCCATTGGAGACTTAGCTATTTGATAGTTTATAATATTACTATTATACATATATATATATATGTATAATATATATATATGTATAATATATTTATATGTATAATATATATATAGGTACAATATATATATAGGTACAATATATATATATACATATATGTATAATATATATATGTATAATATATATATATATGTATAATATATATATATAAATTTAAGAATTTTAGATAATAATTGATATAATTAAGTTACCATTATATGGAAAAAAGGCAGGTCATGGAGGTTTCTTTTTGCTCAGGCTATCCCAGCATGGAGGGGCTCTTTGTGACTTTTTCTGTCCTAGTGGAAGCCTATGAAACAACTGGCCATGCACTGGACTACTACAGGAGCTACAACAAAACTCACAACAGGCCCATGAAATTCTTCACACCGCTTCCGGACCTGGATCTCACCGACTTTGTTGCGTGCAACGAAAGCAAGTGGGTTGATCCGAGTTTTATCAACCCGCATCTCAGTGATGATCAGTGATGTGATGTGTTTCAGAATTGCGTCGTTTTCCATCACTACCTAGTGATTCTGGGTCAAGATTCGCTCCAAAACTGGGATGGGTGAAGATCACATAAGATTACTAAAATGCCAAAGTATGATAATTTCATATCATATTTCTATATCCTGATTTGTCGTTCTTAGACCAATAGCCATTCGAGATCACCTCAATTGTTTCGAAATGGGTAACATCAACCAGCCCAATGGAACCAGGTACGTGCAATGGACCGGTGATTTGGAGGGAGTTGAAGCAGCTGACGGTGGGTACCATGCGTTCTGCCCTGACGGGACCTTTTGGATTGCCCCTGCCTGCCGTGGCAACACTTCTGAGTGCATTCCGATTATAAGTACTGGCTACGGCTGGGGTGTGCATTTCATCATGCAATGGAAGCTTGACGGAATTCAGTCTTCCAATGATCCCGTGATGCCGAGCCGGGTCAGAAATGTGAGTTGGTTCCTCAACGGTGGTTTTCAACTTTTCAACCTTCCTTTTTCACCGGATCTTAGGACGCGAGGAAACCCTCACCAAATGAGTAAGAAACATGAGCCGCGAAATACCCGACCGGGTCAACTAACAGTTCGATGTGGTGTTTACCCACCTTGAAAGCAAGATCATTTTCCCAAGGAAACCATGGGTTCTCCACATTTGTTTGATTTTGTTTGTAAGTTTACCCTAGGGTCGTTACCATGACCAGCATGTTTGCTCCATCGCATGGAATTGGGCACATGGCTGTGCGACCGTGTTGGATGTCATCCAAGGTCAGCTGTGTATGGACTTCCAGTTGCGGTGGGTATTGCAAAAAGCTGGGCGCAATACGTTGCCACTGTGAACCGCGTGAATGCCCCTCATTGAAGATTTCAGGATGTTTCAGGATCTTTCAATGATGATGTATTTTCCATCCCACCTGCAAACATCATCCCAATATTTGACTTATACTGTATTGTTGTGGATCAAAAGCACCAACCAGGTGCTGTTTTACTGGTGGCTTCCAGATGCTACTTTTGCTGCACTTGACCCCAAACTCATGCTGCTGCCGCAGCACGATCCAAGTCAATGGGCTGTGGGGAATAAACGAACAGCCACAGCTGGAGGAAAGATTGCGAAGTTTGTGAGTCAGGGCTTGAACCGAAAATCTCCAGCGGTCTTTGGTCTCCTGGAAAGCTTCAGGATGCCCAGTCTTTCCACGATGCAGGAGATGCTGTTGAAATTGGCCAAAGGAGAAAAAATGAGGCAAGTGGCCTGCGGATGGCTTCTATCCAACAGAGAGATTTGGGCAGAGTGGATTCCCAGAAATAGAAAGACTTCATGTCCTCGGGGCAGAGGCATGGTGAATCTGGAAGGAGAATTTGTTGGATCTCGTGAGAGCGCTGTGGATTGTGGCTTTTGTCCGCCTGGCACATTCTCTGAGAGTATTACAGATGGCATAGGCACCAGCCATCGATGCGCGCTCTGCGAATCTGGTAGGTATCAGAATTTGTATGCAGAGCCGGCTTGCAAGGACTGTGAACTTGGACACTTTAGTGCCACCAATGGCTCCGTTGCATGTGACCTGTGCAGTTTGGGCAGCTACGCCAATTCGACTGGATTGACTGCATGCACGAAATGTGGTGACGAAAGTCAGTGGACCACAAGTCAAGTAGTGATGGTTAAAGGGGTGAGCAAATGGATTGAGCTGGAGGCCGCGACATCTTCTGATTTCTGTGGCTGCCGTGCAGGCTGGTTTCTATTTGATGGCAGCTGTCAGAGCTGCATTGAAGGATCTACCTGTCCAGGCTCAAGTCAATTGGAACTGCTGCCAGGACCACACATCATCAGGAATCATCTCCCCGTCCCAGGATTCCACGAAAAAACTGATGGTTTTCCAGTGGATACTTAAGATACTAGCTCAAGAATGCTATAGAATGCTTAAGACCATCTAAGATTATCCAAGACCATCCAGAAGCTCCATGGCTACAACAGTCACAACAGTCTTTTATTTTCTATCCAATGATGTCCAATGATTTTTTTTTTACTTGGGGATCTTGGGGGCTATCCAATCATATCCAATCCATAATTTTCCCAGCCGCAACTCCATCTCCAACTCCAGGATATCATTCCCTTCCGGAAGATCCACGCCATATCTTCCAGTGCTACGGCGCCACCGCGCTCCGCTGCCCGGGTGGGGCCGTCGGACACTGCGCTGTTGGGCGCGACGCCCAAAGTGTCCAATGCGCCACCTGTCTGCCGGGCCTCGTGGAGGATGGTGGGCCCTGCCGCAGCTGCGAAGGTGTGGATGGTGGTTAAATGTGGTTAAAGAATGTGGTAAAACAACGTAAAATCCAACGTAAAGCCCATTCAATCTGAGTTGGATGTTTGGATATGTTTGGTAACATTGAAGAGTCACGGTTAGTTAAGAATTATGAACTGGGCTTATTATCCATGTATGAGATTCTTTTACGACAAATAGCTCCTTTCTGATCAAGTAGTAGTTCTCAAAACATGTGATGGCTGTTGCCGTTGGAACAGTTTTCATCTTGAAGCAAGAAGTGCTGAAATGAAAGGTAACAATTTAACAACTCAACTAGACTCCCTTCAGGCAAGGACTACCTCATGTCCATCCTTATAGCAATGTTACTGGTTGCAAGTACCAGTGGTTTGCACATTGTGAATCTGCGAATGGAGAGACGAGGCAGGACAGCATCAGCATCGGTGGTCAATGTCGTGGTGCCGGTGAGTCAGATAGTCACCTGCATCCAGCTCTGCACGGTGATGACTCAAATCTCTATTCGCTGGACTGTGGCCTGGAGTTGATTTAAGGAGGTTTCTTAAAATTGGGGTCATACCATATACCAACTAATATACCAATTGGATATTGTTATACCAACCAATATATACCAATGTTAAATTCTATCCATGGGGATACCATATACCAATTGGATCAAATTGGGGTGATCCATGGTGATCCCTTAAATTTCCCAAATATGGGGCTTTTCACAAAGACCATGATCCAAGCGCTTAAGTCTTTAGAGTATTCATGAAATGTGGACAAAGACATATTTCTTTTTCCTTGGAGATTGGAGACCCTTAGTGTTCAATCTTCGTTTAGGTCTTGGACTGCTTGTTGATTCCTGAAAGACGTCGAGAAAATTGATTAAAATTGATGAACATTGGGGCTTCAAAGCTGCTCAGGATCCATTTACCCTGCTCTTGGACGCCTTGAGCTATGTGTCCTTGGACGAACTTGCGCATGGTTTTAGAGCCTTGAACTGTGTTGCAGATGTGACTCCCGTTCTGCGATTTCTCTTCACAAATGTCACTTGTCCAAAAACTTGTCCGAAAAATATCGGTGGTGCCCAGTATTGATCCCCAGATATCCAGATCTACCAGAAAATCCAACAGTGATTGGAGTTATGTTAACCAACAGTGATTGATTCCGAACTGCACCAGCTTATTCCAAGCAGGTCTGAGCTTGGCGGTTTCCAAGGGTATTTCCCAGCCTGCAAAAAGTGTTTCTGACAGCTGGACACATTTTGCTTAATATTCTTGAAATATATGAAAAGAGCGAATGCGATCTACAGGCTGATGACCCCACATCTATAGAATGACATCTATGATACACATGGGTTTCTTAAAATGGTGGATTCCCATGTTTTTTTTTGGCTTAGATACTGAAATGGTCGTTGGATGATTCGGGGCTACCCTCTTGGTAGGAAACCATGCAGAAACTGAGTGTTGATGGCGACGTTTTTCGGACTCTACAAGGCTTCCAGAGAACACAGTGGACACATCTTGATAACATGTAAATATGTATATTTAATGATTATTCACTAAATATACTGTAGATATTGTTTAAATAATTCTTTAATACTATCTCACACAATATCAGATAAACATAGATATTTTTCTGTCCCTTCCGCATGAAAAGGGTGAGTCGGTGACCAGCAGGAAGTGATGTGAATTGGTCACCAATTGGGGACCGAAACTCTGCCAGGTCATTCTTCCCACTGCACTGGCGCTGCCGCCAGCAATTTTGCACTTGGCCTATGCAAAGGTGACAGGTCAGGCCTGGAAGATGCATATACTTGGAGAGACCTTGCTTGGCCTGTATGCTGCACTGATCATTACCCAAGTGAACTCTGCTGTGGGGCCATTTCGATGTTCTCCACACCCCAATGGCCTATGGACTATGCAAGGATATCATGCAGTGGTTTGCGATTTTGCAGCAGAGCACCTTCAACTGTGCTTGCTGGGGGTTGCAATTGGCCTCATACCTCTGGGTTTCTTGAGCCTTTGCAGCTGGATGCTTCTGATTGAGCTTCCCAAGCGGGTGAATTCAGGTGACGTGACCTTTGTCCGCTCTTGCAGATTTTTGATTTTCCGATTTCACCCAGGCTACGAGGTCTTTGCTCTGATTCTGCTGGCTCGCAACATCCTGTTTGCTTGTGCACCCATGCTACAGTGGCCTTCGGTCAGCGTGGTCATCATGGAAAGCCTACTGGGTTGCAGCATCGCTTTAACCACCTATTTCAAGCCCTGGAAAACGCGAGCTGCCATTGTCCTTGATATCTTGGTGAATGCGAGCCTGCAATCCGTGCTCCTTATAGGCAAGTGATGCTGAAAATAACTACAAAAAACTAGGTAGAACCAAGGGAAACATGGAGGGATTAAGGGAAGAACAACAGGAATGGATCGATGTCGTATCAATATATATTAATTATATATTTAATTATTAATGATTATTAATTATTAATGTATATTAATGTGATAAAGGTAGTCAAGAAACATGCCATTTGATGCCGAAGGATCCTTCTTCATGCCAACAATTGATCCATCAGCATCCATGGCTCTTTGTACCTGTGTGGTAGCTGTGCTGCTGTTTGGCCTATTGACGTGTGCTGGAGTGGCCCTCGCAAAGCAGCTACTGGCTCGCTGGCTGCAGAGTTACCGTTTTTTCCTATGCCATCACAAGGCTTCGGCTGGATGCCTCGTGCGCTTGCTGAAGATGGATACTGAACGATTTTTGAAAACAAAGCTTTGACTTTGGTTGGGATTCCCCATTTTTGAATTGTCTAGTCTTCATTTATAATACATCTATATGTTAACACAGTATATGTTATATTATGTTATATTGTGTTATTATGTTTTGGATACTCAAGCACTATATTTGATTGGAACAGCCAAAAACAGGTTGATTGGTGGCCCTTTTTCAACATGTTTTTCGTTCCGACCCAGGAACTGCAAGGCCAAGGTGCAAAGCACAAGGTCTTTGTAGACACGGACAATCTCACTGACCTAACCCGCCTCTTTACGGTCGTGAGCAACGAAGTGGATGCTAAGTTGTTGGTTTTAAGTTCTTGTTTTTGTTGTCTTTCCCATGGTAAATCTGCCATTCAATATCATTTGCGGGAATCTATAGGACATATACATATAATCATATATATATATATTTATAGACTTGGTTTTGTTTGGAAGCGATATGTTTTCAAGCAAATCCAAGGATATGTTGGTCGTTGTTGGCACATCATCAGTGCTCACGCGGAAATGGTGCCTGGGTGAAATTACGACTGCGAGAGTGAACAATGTGCCAACGGTGATTCTGGGATTGGCAGACTTTGAGCTGCCAAATCACTGCTGCTTAGATACGCATTTGGGCCTTGTGAATACTTCTGATTTGGCCAACTATGGAATCAGCATAGAGGACTTGAAGGACACCATAAATTGGCTGGAAACGGTGAAGTGCTTTCCCTTGGAGGACTTCAGTCTGTCAGCTTTGCAGTCAATTGTGGACGAGCTAAAGGGAGTGAAACCAGCACTCAGTCCTGTAGCAGACTCGACAGACTCGACCGACTCGGACTGTTTGATTCTGTCCGATCCTTCAAACACAGAGGCTATGGCAACTGCCTATATTCTAGCAGCTATGACCTCCCGGCAGATCATGCATACTCAACAAACTCTACCGAGAGTCGTGGTGAAAGAAGAGAAGCTGCCAGCAATTACAGTCAAGCATGGTGCAAGTGGTGCAATTTCTTGTTTGCTGGTTTGTACGCGCCTCTGCTTTCATTCCAAGCAAATGGCCGACTGGCTACTTCAAGCGTACAGCTTGGACTGCCGAGTGTTGCCAATCGTTAGCAGCGAGGATTTTGAATTGCCCAGTGTAAACATGGGCCATTCCCTCTCGCTGAATTCTACAGATGTGACTCTCTACCTCACCATCCTCCAGTCGCTCTTTCTGGAGATCACACTGCCTTTCTTGCCGCAGAAGTCCTCTGAGGATGATCTCAAATGGAAAGCCCACAGAATCCTACAGCGTTTGGAGGCTTGGGATGGCGGTATCACATTCGCTTTGTTGAACCAAGCGATTCCCAGCCGGGCTGACCTTGGAAAAAATATGTTTTTGTTTCTGTTGACCTTGTTTATATTGTTGTCCAATTCTTGGTCATCCTAACCATGAAGTAAACAATCAATATTTCATGTAAACATCTGTAAACACACTACAAATCCGGTGCATCTGTGCTCGTAGTATTCGAAGACAGCCGAAAGAAAACCTCACCATGGTTCGAACAACATGGAAGCTGTGTGTTTAGATGGGACTCGGCTGATCAGCTAATAGGATTCCATTGAGATTCCAAATTTTGGAGTTCGAATGAGTTCGAAGATTCCATGTCTCTGAGTTTTCGAAGTAGCCTTCCTTTGAGGATAATAAGATATTCACAGAACCCTTAGATTTTTCATGCCCAGAGGCTTTAGGGATCTTTAGGGTCTAAAAGCTGCAATAAATATCATGATGTGAATCATGAGTATCATGAAATCAGTGGTTTGGCCTTTGCCACCATGATTTATCATATTTCTAGAAAGTGACGGAGCGATGGGTAATTGTTCCCTGGTTCGCCGATTTTTGTTTTACCAAGATATTTGCAAACACTTACTTTAAAATATACTTTAACATATTTCATATCTATTACGCACTGATTGCGATGTACATCCACCATTTATCATACAGCCCAAGTGCTCCAGCGGGCTCCAGCGGGCTCCAGCGCAGGATGGGGATGTCCCTGATCTCGCCACACGGTGTCTTTACATTCGATCCACATTTACGTCCGATCGTGCCGTGGGTCTTGAAGCTATGGGGCCGGAGCATGAGGAAATGACAGAAGTGGTTTTTTGAAGAATTGCAGGGCCTTTGTTTGTCTGAAAAATGCCGTATACCGCTGTATAGCAGTTTAAACAAACCACCAATATAGATCAAAGTGGTTGATTCGTTGGGGCAAATGATGATCAACCAATGGAGTTTCAACCAAGGGACACCTCCATTTTTTTGCTCCCTATTTTCAGACAAGCCCATCCATCTATAAGCAGTAAATATTTCAAGTCCCCAACTCCCAAGGAGTTGGCTATTGGGCGACGTAGGGTTGAAGTGACTTTTTCCAGCTCAGACAGGAATCTGTTTAGGATCCGCTTCCAATATCTTCCGATGACCGATGACTCCTGTAGCCACGCGAATTGATGCTGTATGATCTATGTCAATCCCAGTTTTAGCTATGATACTGTGTGCCTACCTCAGGAGTCTGAGAAATTCGTGCTGCGTTTGTTTGAGCTATGACTCGAGTTTCTTCAGCGGACGCGCCGACTGCGTTGGATGGGAAAAGGGGCTGGAGATGGCCGTAGTTGGACGACCTTCCAAGGGAGGTCTCAACAAAGATCGGCCTGTTGGCATCGCAAATGCTGGGGTGCGCGCAATCCTTAGCTGAGTTGGTTTATAACCACGAAGTAGGGTTTATGGATTTTATGGCGTATATAATATATATATATATGTATATACATATTGCCATGAGTGGGTCTGCTGAAAGCAATGCATGCTGCTGAAAGCAGTTCACGAGTATTTGCACTCAATGCGGCACTTAGGCTTCAGCTGCCCTCCCTCACCACGGTGGGATGTGGTGCTTGTGTTGTTTTGCCAAGCTGTTGCTTCTTGTCTTTCTCCCCCGGAAGGCGGGACATCTGCGGGTGTGTTCGTGGTGTTTTTGGTTTCCTTGTTAGGATCCATGCACCACATCCTAACCAACTCTGGTTGTGCGGCCAAAAATAAATGCAGCGCAACCTTTTGAGTGCAAATATACTGTAAATACGTATATATAATATAATTATATATATATACATTGTATGCACGTATCTGGGGTGAATGGGGTTTATAAACCAACTTACAACTAGGGGGCACCACCTTGTACTTATCTACTGACAGACTAGACTCAGCGTAGCTGACCTTCGGAATCCTTCGGATTATTTTAGAATGAACATCGCGATCATCGCGAATGTTGATTTCTGTGTCATGGAGATTGGAGATTCCTTTTAAGCAAAGTTTTTAGGTCAGCACCCTGGGCCCAAATGCCTGGCTAGAGAAAAACCATCCTTGTTGACGAGCTTTCCATTGGAGGCCATACGTCTCTGGATTTTGAGCCACCTCCTTGTATGATGAGGGTTGCTGCATTCTCTAGGCCCTAGGCTTTAACATATTTCAATATATGGCATATATGCATCACAGGTCAAGTTTCTACCTGGATGTCTCTTTTGAAGAGAATTTCCGATGGCCTCTGCCCCTGGTAGTCTTTGAAAATATGAGAGCCAATCCCTTGAGGTCGCCTCTTCCGATGGCTTCCTTGACCAGTCCTTCATCCTGCTGAATCCACCTCTTTTCTTGCCCAAAGATCAACGAATATAAAAGATTGCAGGATGATTTTTGCAATTTGTGGATGTGTTTGTCGAGAAACGTCTCAAAATCAGAGTTTGTGGGAAGAAAATCCACGAAGCAGTGGATTGCTGGCAAGCATGGCTGGGAGTTTGCAAGTAGCATACCCTCTTGTCATATTGTTTGAAGAGCTTGCTATAGAACAAGTTTTAGTAGATGAGAACCTTGGTATCTAACATCAGAAGTTTGAGACCCCTGGTATCAGAAGATAAATAGTGTGGTTCAGTAGTCAAGGAACTTGGTGCTGTATTCAACAGAAGAAAAGTGTATGTATCAGTAGCTGAGAACCTTTGTTTCTAAACTCTAACGTGTTTCAGTTGTTGAGAATATTGGTATTTTATCTAAGTAGCGCACTCCAAGACTTGTTCAAGATAAGTAGCGCATGTCAGTAGTTGAGAACCTTTGGACTTGCCAAAGCACTCCAAGGGCTTGCGCGCAGACATGAATTGTCTTACTCGCCCCCACTCCTCCTCAGACCCAAAGCAGGAGACAGCGCTTGCAAAACACTTCTGCGAGTGGTGAAAATACAAGGGAAAAACGTCAATTCCAACGGGCACATGTAGTGCATTGCACGTGGCAACCAATCGAACAAATGTGGCAAACGTCGTCGACTCGTCAACCGTGGAAACACATACCTATAATGCTTCCAACCCATCAGTTTAACGGGTTTGGAACCCATGTCTTTACTTGGCCCCCTCCAAAACTGTTTTCTATGACTAATAGATCTATAAGATGGCCATGACATGTAGTTATAGTGTAATTATCAGAAGTTCATAGTATCAAATCTTGAGGATGCCGAATCACCAAGCTCCCATCCTCAGAAAATGGGAACGTAAATGATACACACCGTTTTTGGAGGGGATGAACACCGGTCTTTCAAGGTCTTTTGGCGGTGTTTTCACGGTCCTTTCACGATTCCATTTTTTCCGCATTGTTTTTTGTGGATTGGTCTTACTGGTCTTTTTCTCAGAATCATTCAAGATCTTCAAGATCCATAGAAAATGTATTCAGCCGTAATGTACCAGGTAGTTGAGTTGCAAATTAGTCAAGTGCCTGGGATGAAAACATCTAGAGGACCCAGTAGTCAGGAACTAAAGAGGTGAGGCGTTCGCTTGTGCTTCGTCATATTTCGTCGCTATTTGGAGCCCTAAAATTATCATCGTTAAATAGGAAGCAGGATCCAACCCTTAATGGGCTCGGTACCCACCCTGTTCAACGGGTTCGAGGAAACCTAAGGTGCAGTGACAACCTTTCGAGGTTGGCTCCTTTGAAGCTTTTTTGATCAAGATTGCTCAGGTTGCTGCTGTTTGACCATGACGTGACATGACATGCCGTGATGGACCAATCCAAACTATTTGCCCCAATATTTGTGATATTTGTGCTTGTGAAGATGTGCTTCAATGATATTTCAATATATTTCATTTGATGCCGTCGGACATGTTTGAGTGAAAACCACCAGAAACCACACATGTTGGAGGATGTAACATTTCTTCCTGATACGATTCACTAGTGTGCTCCATCTGAAGGGTTGACAGCACAACTTGCCAAAATCATGGGGCGCTTCTTTAGACGCTTTTACAGTGACGAAGAGCCAGCTGCGGGCCCAGCAAAGTCAGCTGTGAGTTGAATCCGGGCTCTTGGGTTCACTACCTCCAGCTGCTCTTGGGTTGCGCACAATGTCATTCTGAGCCATTCCATACATACCATTGGTGTAGAAGCATCCACAAACATACTATAGACTCTAGATACTATAGACAACTGATCTAATTTGTCATTTTTAGTTGCATTTAAAACACATTAAAACATGTTCAAAAAAGGGAATTACTTTACTTCGTGTGATCCCCACCATGACATTTATACATTTTCTTACTGGCAAATCTTCTGGCATTCTATCTGACATATCTTCTGACATTCTATTTGGCATTCTATCTGGCATATCTTCTGGCATATGATCTGGCATATCTTCTGGCATATCTTCTGGCACTCTATCTGACATATCTTCTGGCATTCAATCTGGCATTCTATCTGGCATATCTTCTGGCATATATTCTGACATATCTTCTGGCATTCTATCTGACATATCTTCTGGCATATATTCTGACATATCTTCTGGCATTCTATCTGGCATTCTATCTGGCATTCTATTTGGCATTCTATCTGGCATATCTTCTGGCATATATTCTGGCATATCTTCTGGCATATCTTCTGGCATATCTTCTGGCATATCTTCTGGCATATCTATCTGGCATATCTATCTGGCATATCTTCTGGCATATTTTCTGGCATTCTATCTGGCAAATCTTCTGGCATTCTATCTGGCATATCTTCTGGCATATTATCTGGCATTCTATCTGGCATATCTTCTGGCATATATGCTGACATATCTTCTGGCATTCTATCTGGCATTCTATTTGGCATTCTATCTGGCATATCTTCTGGCATATCTTCTGACATTCTTTCTGACATTCTTTCTAACTTTCTTCTGCACATTCTTTGTCCCATATCTTCCTACATGAGGTCCGGCAGGGAACACTTGGCGTGGATACTCGCGGTTGAGGTCCGGCAGGGAACACTGGGCGTGGATACTCGCGGTTGAGGTCCGGCAGGGAACACTGGGCGGGGATGGTCGTGGTTGAGGTCCGGCAGGGAACACTGGCACGGATGGTCGTGGTTGAGGTCCGGCAGGGAACACTGGGCGTGGATGGTCGTGGTTGAGGTCCGGCAGGGAACACTGGGCGTGGATGGTCGTGGTTGAGGTCCGGCAGAGAACACTGTGGATCGCTGGTCGCAGTTGGACGAGGACGACGAGGACGACGAGGACGACGAGGACGACGAGGACGACGAGGACGACAAGGATGACAAGGAGGACGAGGAGGACGAGGAGGAGAGGAGGAGAGGAGGAGGAGGAGGAGGACGAGGCAGGAGGAGGCAACTGACATAAAATCTAACAACCCTCACCTGGCAGGTGGGGAACAAGAAATGGCAACATATAACTTTGGTGTCCAAGGTCTACTGCTGCGCAGCTTGTGGGGCGCATTTGGCGCAGTACAAGGTCGGGAGACATGGGATGCTCCAAGAATTTCAGCGTTTGGAAAAAACTTGTGATGTAATGTCACCTCGGATTAATAAACCATGATTTATTAGGGGATATTCCCCCAATAGTCATGATTTGATACTTCAATGGTACCTTCCCAATTCAACAGCCGTAAACGGGGTTTATTCATCCAGGGTCATCAGCTGAGGACCTACTCTCCACCAACTTTCGTGGAAGGCGCGGAGTCTGATGGCAAGTGGGATGTGGATGGATAGGATTATATGGGGATGGGTCAAAACCCTGGTACCTAGTGAACCCCAAAATAGCTGGGATTTATGGATGTTCATCCCACTAAAAATGTATCTATAGGTATTGACCCACATCCATATACTCTGGAATACTATGGGAAGTATGTGAATTGTCTCCCTTCCCAAGAATGGCATAAACATGGCATGATGATTCGTGATGATCCACCTTTCTTTTGATATCTTTTGATGGGGACCACATGTCATATCATCCGTGCGTTATTTGTCATATAAATGATAGAATTGGACCGTGCCCAATCGGAAAATCATCTAAACATTGAAAGTAGAAGATTCTCTAGGCTACTCCTGGATAATGGATAATATATATATTTCATTTATATAATATATGTATATATAATACATATGTATTAGATTTACACACACAGGGTTTGACCACAAAATTGGCACCCCAAATTCACTTCTTAATCGTTATAATCATTCCATTCCCCAGTAAAATCCTTCCTGGATACCGCCTGGCCGTGACCTCCCGTGAACCTCCCGTGACCTCCAGGACTGGCAATGCGCTCCTTTTCAACCAGGTCATCAATGTGACTGCAGGACTGGTGATTTCTGCAACACAAAGCTGTATTTGTGATAGTGATATTTTGATCATTTAAGTGGATGTTACATGATATTACCGTACTCAATTACACAAATATATAAGATGTGTAATGTGTATCGAACATATTCCAATAATATCATACATCATATATGGTAGCCCCCCCAAAGATCTACCTTTTTGAGGTTCATAATGGGGGTTGCCATATATTCGCATTTAGTAGTCTAACCTTTTTACAGGACCATATTGCGTGGTGGGGCAATATCCCATTACTGAGGCTTAATCCTCAAAAGTGTTAAATTCTACCATCTGACTCTGGCATCAGCAGGCACTAGGAGGTACTAGGAGGCACTAGTACCTGGCCTCATCCAAGATCCAAGATCCAAGATTCCACAGGAATCCTGGAGAGAATCTTGGATTAGGTCAAATATTAGGGCCAGGTAATGATAGCAGCAAAATGCAGCAAATCCAAGATTCTCTCCAGGAGTCCTGTTGGATCTTAGATTAGGTCAGGCACTAGTACCTCCTAGTACCCCCTAGTACCCCTAGTACCGGCACCTCTCCGCAACATTTGCTAAAACTACACTACTCTAACGCGCTCCAAATGCCAAGGCTGGAGTGGGCGGCTTTGATGTACTGTTCCAGACTGATGTGTGACCCTGAGTGTAACAATCTGAACTGATGTATCACCCTGAGTGTAACAATCTGCTGTAAAATGTTACTGACAATTCTTGATTGCCAATATCCGTGCTCGTCTGCTTGAATTCCAATACTCCAACGTGGTCACAGTGCCAAGGCCGAATTCGGCGGTGTTGACATGCTTGCCTAGCACAGGCAGGGGGTCACAGGGTATATGCAATTCCAGACTGCCATTAGTCGATTGAGTGCAGTACAATTTCCACACAACAAAATATCATTGACGGCTTGCAAATATCAATACTGTATCCTTGGCCCATTTCAGTTGCCAATCGCTCGCCTCAAAATACAGCAGCTCATCCGTTCTGCATCGGCTTCTTCAGTCAAGGTCTTAGTTGCTCAATGGCTTCTGTCTCCGTGGCGGGAAAAGTCGAACTAAACGGCCGCAGTGCTACTTTGACACTGCCGCTCCCTCAGGAGGAACCCGAGCGGAAAATTTATCGGCCAAAGTCCGATGCCTTGATGGAGGGCACCGAAGCGGGCAAGATCCAAGTCCATCCAAGCCGCCAACCAATTGACAAGAAAAAGCTCAGCAGTGCAATGAACAACGTGCAGCGCATGCTACTTCTCAAAGGAGGAGCAGAAGGAGAATGGAATCTACTTCGTGCACAGATGCAATTGGCATCTCTCCTAGCCAAGCCTATTGTGGTCAAGAACATGAAATTGCCCATTGGTGACCAACAGCCTGATGCTAAAGACGTACCACTGGCCCTGGAAGATGGCAATCCAAACTCATCATCGGATTCGTCCTCAGATTCCGATTCATCTTCCAGCTCGTCTGAAGAAGATGCCCCCATTGAGAATTCCTCTGACTCCTCCGACAAGGACAACCAGATCGCAAAGCTGCAAGAGGACTCAAAGATCGAAAGGTGATCCTCCATACAGATAGTGCACGTTCTTCTTACAAGGCCAAAGCTTAGTTATATTTAGCTGTATTTTTGTATTTTTTATTTTTTTGGGGGGCCTGAGATATTTTTTGGTATTTTTTTGTTTGGCTAAGCTATTTGAGAATCTCGTTTGCTTCAACAATGGCTGATTTGGAATACCCTTTGCAACCCTAACTTGTGACATCTAAGACATGTACGGAACATGTTGTTTGTTTCCTTGGTCCTTTCCTTTGCAAATTTCATACATATTCGTACACTTTTTTTCACTTTCCATTGGCTCTTTCAATTTTCTCGTCGAGGCAGCTGAAGAGATATTTGAAATTATTGCTGGGTTATTTTTATTTCTCGTTTGCAATTTGGGTCAGTAGCTGTCAAACACAACAGCAGCATTGCTGCTTTTGCAATGGCAGATGGCTTCGATCCAAGTGGCATGTCTTGGGCTTGAAATGGGGCTCACAGTTCCGTATTTCGTGTCATCACCCAGAGCTGGGAACTTGGTTGCGCACGCCATGGGGTGTTGACTGCAGGGTTCTAGCCAAAGCGGATTGACAAGCGTCTGAGCAAACAATGAAATCACAAAGCCCATTTACATGCAAAAAAAAATCCAAAAGCATGAAAGGACAAAGGCGGGCTCTGGAGCTTCAGGAGGGCGGTGGCTGTTCGGCTGCTTCGGCTCAGCATGTCCACGCAGCGAGGAGGGCTGTTTCGGCCTCGGCTCCTGCTTGCGAAGTGTTTTCAAATTTTGACCTCAAGTGAGGCTGCTTCGGCATTAGCGGTAGCTGTTTCAGCCAAGCCCTTGCAGCATCAGGTAAGCTGCTTCCGGCTGTCAAAGCTGCTTTGGCTTGCTTTGACGCTGTTCCGACTTCTTACTTTGAAGCTGCGTTACATACTTAGTCAGTTTTTGTACATAGCAGGTCGCGATGGATTTTTCGCAAAAAAAGGAATTGGCTGGGGTGGGTTGAAGCGTCAGGGTAAAGACTTGGGGTTTCTGGTCGAATCTACCAATGGGTTGAATCTAAGAGACGATTACCCACAAATATTGGGAGATTCAACGAAAGCTTTGATTTGGAGACAGTCTTGGCTACTTAATATGTGTTTTTTGTCCTCTCCTTAGGAGCATCAAAAAAAATCAACGGACCTCGAATCAACGGGTGGGAATGTCCTCTCCTTAGGAGCTTCGGGGTTGTCCTTGAACCTCCTAAGGGCAGGACGACAAGGGGACGAAACTGGAATACTCTTAAGTATGAGTTTTTCAAAGGCCTTTGTCCCATTGTTGTCCTCTCCTTAGGAGCCTCGGGGACGTCTTTGAACCTCCTAAGGACAGGACGAATTGTCCTCTCCTTAGGAGCATGCCTGAGATCCGCTTCGCTTCAGGAGCCTCGGCTCAAGCACTTCACGGAAGCTTGTGGCTGAAAACTGGCCACACCATCTCTACGCCAAAGAGGTGGCAACTGTCTCGGCTACTGTAGCTGTAGCCGCTTCGGCCACTTAGCTGCTTCGGCTTTTGGTGGCTGCTTTGGCCACAAGTATGCCACCGCGGCATCGACCAATGTCAGATCAGCTGGAAAGGGCCGGATCTTAGCCACATAGACTGCGGCGGGGTGCTGTTTTCAAAGTCGGATGTGAGATGCAAAAAAATGACAAGTGGAAAAGTGGATAAACATGCGTTGCGGCAGCTGCAGACACCCTGTAGACTCAGTTCAGCAAACAGCAATTGATTTATAACAGGTGCAATTTCAATTTCAATTTCAAGGCGTTTCCTTCTGCAGCTGTTTCAGCCCAAGAAAGCTGACTCAGAATCAGCCAGCTGTGCACTCTGTAGTGCTAAGGACCCTTTAAATCAAGCAAGCTGAAAGAGATCTGCGCTTAGTCCAAATACGGATAGTTGGAACTTTGGGGCTCGAAAAGCGGTTTCAGAAGCACCGCAAGTTGAAATGCAGCAAGTGGGGATCTCGTGGGCCGCCCATGTTGCATATTAAGAAAGAGGGGCCAAAGATGACTTTGCCAAAGCTGAAGTCGGCTTGGTATTCCAACCGTGGCTGTTTCAGCCAAGGTCTGTGTCGGATTTGTTGGATGGTGGCTGGTTCGGCCATCAACAGGCCTGTTTCAGTTTTTAACCCAATTGCTTCAATCAAAACGCAAAAAGATATTTGCAAAACTCGTCTGCTACCGGGGGAAAAAAGCGTGGCCACGGCTCTTGAGATATTTTTCTCAAAGTTGGTGTTGAGCACTGTGTCGCATATCTTTGTCGCGACTAAGTTGCAGTCTTAAGTTTGCGTTGGTCTTTTACATTCTACTTCAAGGTTGTTTATTGTGAAGCCCCTCTTGTTATGTTGCGGCAAAGTTCAAGGAAGAAAGACGTGAAAGATATTTGTTATTCTCGTTTGCACCTCTTCCTTTTTGTTGGATTTCTCGTTGAGGGCCCAAAATAAAAAAAATGCAAAAATACAGCTAAATATAAGTAAGAAAGTGCCAGGTGTTCTGCACGACAGTGTAGTTCATCAGAAGAAACGTGTCAAGGTCAAAGGCAAATATGTCTGGCCAACGCCTATTCTTGTGAAACTTACTACCCACAAACTTCCATGGAAAAAAAATCGTGTCAAGGCAGGAACCCAGATCATTGATCGGGCTTGGAAGTTCATCAAGAAACGCCTGCGTTTGAATCAATTCACCAAGGTGGGAAGCTCTTTGCTTCGTGCTCACATTCGGTCTGCGCAGTATGAGTACTGGCATCGCAACCGAGATCTGTGTGCATGCGCTGGGCAGCTGTTACTGAGTATATGAAGGACATAGTTGCTTAGGTTCAATATGCAATCTGCTACAACTGGGAGATAAAATAATGCAGCCCATTGCTTTGCAGCATCTGCAGCATCTGCATAAAATACATGTGTCAACTAATCTGTCATCTGTCATCTAATGCATTCAACAAGCAAAAACGGTAGATCTTTGGGGGGTAACATATATATATATATGATATGTATCACACACACACGATCAAACGTTTCAGGTTGGAATATATGTTGACATCATGACTGGTACATCCGCGCTCCCCAACCTGGCCAGGACCTTTGGAAGACAGCATCATGACGACAGGTCCCCCTTTCAGTGGTCAACGGGTTAGTCCCACACAATACCTGGCACCATCTATAATAATCATTTATAATAACCATTATATATGGTTTTAATCTGGATTATTATTATTGTATTTGTTTTTAATGTTATTATGGATTATTGTTTTTATGGACAATAATAACCATCTCTAATCTTCTATAACAGTCCTATACCATGTATAATAATCCATATTGGCATTTCCATTTTTGGCCGTAGAAGATTGAGTACCATGATTTGAATGTTTGTCAATCCGATGACAATGATGACAAAAATGAAGGTCGAACATGGTGAAACATGATTGAGAGGGCATCTCTGGAATGTGACCGTCAACAAAAATCAAGGTTTGCACGTGATCCGCTGCCTTTTCTGCGTGATTTGCATCTCGGCTGCATTTGCGGTCCTGCAGAGCCAATAAATCAATCAATGATCTCCACAACCATTGTTTGCACTGATGCAGAGAAAATTTTGGACTTCAAACATTCGAGAAAAAGGCAAACCATGGGAAAAATCGCAAACATCTTGGTCATGAGGCCAATTTTTTTCATCCCCTTGGCTGTCGGGATATTTTTTGGAGATGTTTTGCTTCACTTTTTTTTCGGTGCCTTGTTTTCAACCTGCCCTGGTACAGCCGGTGTCAGGTCAGGAGCGCGTGGGTTGGAAGTATGAGGCCCTTGCATTGTCCGTGCCACATACTCACTATGTCGTCTGGGTATCGGTTGGGTGATTTGAGGGATGATTGGGGTCGACTTTGGCATTGGAGGCCCAAGTGGTTCAACGTGGCTCAACTTGGCTCAACTGAATCACTTGGCAAATTTTGTTTAAACCCTGGTTACATATGTTACATGTTATTACTTACCATTCCACCCATTTTTATGGGAAAAAAATGGTCAATTTGGGCTGCCATGTCATGCGGCCCGGCGGCCGTCAGCACTGACAGGTGGCCTTTGAGGAAGATCAAAAGTACAAGGCTGCAATCATCTCCAATCGCAGATGTCATGGTTATTTCAACCAATGCTATATAACTATAACATTCAGTAAACAACCCTTCTGATGATGGGTATATAGTCAACACAATGATGAATGGGAATATCATCAAATGATGACCGGTATCATTGCAAACAATGATGATGGGCCAATGATGGGTGTATATAACCAACATGACCCAACGTGCGTTGTGGGTGTATTTAGCAGCACTGATAGGGTGTTTCATTCTATTTGATACAGAATGATTTGGATGATGGAGGTTTTGGTTTGAAATATATTGAAACAACTCAACTGAAACATCAAACTCCACAGGACGTGTTGGAATTTTCTGGGACCCACATTGTCCATGTCCGTCATCATACCCGCCGTATTGGTGCGTGTGTGGTCGCTTTCATGTCGCGTAACGGTTTGGAACCACAACTGTTTTTTTGTTGTGAAAAAATAATATAGTTTAATAATATATTAGTTTCAGTGTCAAACCATAACTGGAGTAGATAAGTCGATATCTTTCTGAACCATGTTCATGTTGAGCAGACGTGAAAGCGACATCCAAGTCAGCTGCTCCAGGAGGGTCGCTTCATCCTGGAAGAAGAGTTGATGTTGTCAACCACTTGAGGCTGAAGGTCACGGATTGCAGGGCTGTTGTTCGTTCAGGGTGCATGAAGATAAAGTTTTTGCACACAGGGAATGCGATAGAGTATGAGACAGTGTGAGACATTGGTGTTTGTGATCAAATCATTACCATTTCTCTGGTGTCCATTTTTTATTCTTATTTGTGATTGTCACTGTCGTGGTTGTGGTCTTCGCTGGTGCAAGTGTTTGCCGTGGCTGTGGTGAAACTTGGTGCTTGTTGCTGCAGCTTCGCCATCCTACCGAGTATCACCCGAATTTGACCCACAACATGTTGCGTATCACCAAACGTTTTTTCCGGAATTGCGAATAACTGCTAACCTATTTGGGGGCCCACCCTAAGAATCTTGGAGAAAGGAGATGAATTCATGGTATTTCATGGTCGACATTGTTTTTTGTCTCCAGCACCGTGGAGACTTTTGGCGGCGAGGGGCGCGCGAAAAAAACGACACAATGCCATACAGGGCCTCTTTTAAACTTCGGTCGGGGCCTTGCTCCGCCAACCATCTGCCACCTGCATCCACCTGTCACATCTGTTGGATTGGCTTTGCCTGGAGAGTTCAATGCCTTTCAACCATTTTCAACATCTCTTAATATGTCTTAACCTTTTGCAATAGAACTTAAGGGGGACATGTATCTCCACTATGACTATCTATGACTTTTGGACGCTTGCGTGGGAATGAGCGGATTGAATGCCGCAACACCATGCTGCACCTCTTGACATTGTCGTTTTCTTTGCGAAAAAATACATCATTTGGAGAGAGTCATTCTGCAAGTAGGCAATTGACATTCAGGCTACGACTGGTCGTACTTGGGGTAAGTTGCCATTTGGCTTAAATTTTCCTTGGAGTACTTAAATGCCATCCAGCCAACTCATCCATTCATCGCCAATCTTTCATCATCTTTCTGCAGAGTTTGCAATGGCAGATGGTGTGCTTGGACAGTAGGTATTCAGAAACAGCTGTGGCCTGTCTCTCAACAGTAGAGCTGGTCATAGGATCCTCTGGGACGGTCCGAGATTTTTTTTTTGTGGGGAAGAGTAGAGTTCCAATGCAGTACTCTCTATGTATAAAGGTGATTATAGGTATATAGGATTATATAGAATAGGTACAAAAAAATAGTGGTATGTATATATTTTTTGTGTCTATGTCTATTTACGCCTATGTTCAGGGCATCTTCTAGATACTGCAATGTACTGCATGTGTTTTAGCACAGGTGACCACCAGAGCAGAGGACAAAGTGCCTCTCTGCTTTCTGTACAAAGTGCTGGCAGCCTGAGGTGGCGAGCATGATGGGTCCCTTCATGTCCCTTCCGTAATTTTCAGTGATACCCTCTGGTGACCAACACAAATTTTCGCGAAGTAGCAAAAAATAGCAAATCACTTTGAAAACGCGAAAATCTTTGAATTCGATTGGCTGCTTTGCAAATTGCGAAAAAAATCTGAGAAATTCCCGGCCCATGGTGGACCAGCCACGTCGTGATGCTGCAACGTTGACACTGCGAGTTGCCGTGCCGAATTTCAACAGCACGGAGAAGCCAACCGGGAGTTGCAGGAAGCCATCTGTAGGGCCTGTAGGGTGTCAACCAAGATGAACTTGTCATAAATCTAGCGATTTTGATGAAATTAGTACAAGCCTTGGCCAGTTTAAGACATTGACTTGACCGCTATTTAATACTATTTGATGTTGGAACCTGGAAGAAAATCAAAGTGCTTCTTGTATCTTCTTGTCCTTTCATGTTTTCAATCGATTGCTTCGGATTGTTGGCAGTGCACCCTTCATTCCTGCACACATTTTTGGGGATGCCTCCCTCACAGATCCATGGGACTCCACCCCCTGGCAACTCCTTTGGCAGGCGCAAAGTCTCCCACTTTTCCGGGCGCAAGTTGGGCATGGGTCAGATCCTTTTTTTTTTTGCCCTAAACATCCTAAACCAGAGATGGGCTGGTGGCCTGTGATTCTTGGCATGTGCAGCCATCCTCTTTCATGGAGCTCTCCATTTTTTCGAGGGTATCACAGCAGCTGACCTTCGACTGGACCCATACCCAGGTTTTTGCCAGCCGTTTTTGTGCAGGCCAAGGCATTGCAAGATGGCAGGAAGCAGAGCTGCTGATGGGGCTGTTGGTAAGAGTTATATACGAAGCTCATTTGCAAATACTTGTTCGGGGAACAGGAACAACAACAAAAACAAAAACTGTGTTTCGTAATATGTATATATAATTATATATATATACATATGTATAGATATATTAATACTAGTACATAGTAAATATATGTAAATATCATATATGCATATTACATCATATACATACACATATCATACATATATACACATGATATGATTATAGTTAGAATAAGATAATGATATTATATACATATATAAGTAAACAAAGGTCACATTTTAGATATACACCTGTAGCATAGACCATGGTTTGCACAGCAGCGCTCCATCGCTTCCCCGGGGAACCTGGGGAGCCCTTTGTGGCGAGTCCGGCGATGGAGTCCGGCGAAGCGTCCCTCGTTGCGTGACGAGGAGCGTGACGACAGGGTGAAGAAAAGATAGGATTAACGGGGATTTAAGGGGGATTAATGCGAATTTACTGGGGATATTTAACCAGCAATCTGCTGTTTAAAGCTGAATGATGCTTGGGTAGATCATATTCGGATTGATTTTTGTGCACGCTCATATCAGAAACTTTGGGTTTGGGGATGCTTTGGCAGCGGCAAAGAATGCGAGATGAACCGCAACTCCTTATCATGACGTATCACACACTTCACACTAAGTGGTTTATGATGTTGATTGCTTGGTCCAAGACACTGAAGGGAGATCTGTAGAGACATCCCTTCGTCATGTCTACCACAATGTGACGCCCTATCTGAAACAACCAAACACAAGCAAGGAAGTGGCAAGCAACAAAGGATTTTCCACCATTTTCCCATTGTTTCTCTGATCTATTTCCGCTTCGTGTGTTTTTGTGAAACGGATTTGACGAATGCAATGAACAGAATCATACGAAATCCATAAACGTTTTCATAAACTGGGTGTAGCCCTAAATATGTATAATATTATCCATTATTACTCCTATATGATCTATATTTGGGATGCTTGGGTTGCTGGGACGGTTGCCATGGTGCGACCGGCGGTCCATGTCTTCGCCTTTGCGGCCCCTCGCCTTTGCAGCATGGGACGTGGCTGCTTCGGGGATGTTGTTTAAAGTTGTCTAACATGTTGCCAACATCAAATAGATCATATGATATAACTAATATTAGAATGTATATTACATTATATAGTACAGCACAATATAATATAATATAACATAAATAAATATACATTTAAATATACATATAGATATGATATTAAACATAAATAAATAAAATTTAAATATAATATAACTATGATATAAATATAATATAAACATAATATAAAAATGATATAAATATAATATAAATGTAATATAAATATAATATACATATGATATAAATATAATTTAAATATAATGTATAATATAAATATCACTGCATAATATAAAATATTAAACAATATTACAACAGAATATGAGATATAATATAATATTAACACATATAATAATATAATATGATATATAATGTAATATCAAAACCATATAATAATATAATATGATATATTCTATATATATATTATAATAATATATATATATAATCTAGGTTGCCATTTCGCACATTTTTTATTTTTTTCCTGTGCGCTGCCCCGCCCGCAAGAACTGCAGCCATTTGTCACCGTGTTTTCTTCATCTTTGCCGACTTCTGGGTTTGGACCCTTGGTCAAAACCTCAATGTGATGGGATGCATTGATGACAACTTTCATTCAATCATTCAAGTAATCATAGATTCTTTTTGATGAAGGGATGCAGTCTATAGTCCGAAGTCCACCGTCCAAAGTCCACAGCATCCGCTTTTGAGGCTCGCCCTGCTGCTTCTGCGGAGTCTTCTGCAAAGTCTCCTGCCCTACGACTTGGCGGTTTGGACCCTCAGCATTGGAGCCAGGCAGTTATAGTAGTGAATGATAATTTATGGGGCCTTTATTTCCGACATATGTTGTTTTAGAAAACACCCGAAGGAAGCTTGAACGCTCCAATTTTTGGTCCTATTGGGCTGGCCATGCTGATGTCGCCGGTTTCATGTTGGCATGTTGGCTCGAGTCAGAAGTCCACAGTCCGCAGTCCATTTGCTGTGGGAATGGTGCAGGCTATCTCGTTGGCAGCCATGGCGGCTGAGCAAGCCCAGCAGAGTCAGCCGGCCCAACCAGCGCAGCCAGCTGATCCAGCAGCTGAGAGTTTGGGCAGCAACGGCGGGACTGTGGCGGTCTCCGAGGCGCAGGTTGCTGCCAGTCGCTTTGAGCAAGCGGTTGTGGCGCAGGGCGTGTCCATTGCTCCTGGCATCCTTCGCCTTCGGCCTGAGGATGTTTTGGCCCATATCTCGTCTATTGGTGGCACAATTGCTAGCTAGTTACTACAGCTCAACATTTTGAGGTTATTGCATGTTATTGCTAGTATCAATATAAATTATTTCATATTGTATATATATACACACACACTTAATTTATATATATATATATTTACATTTATATATTTTGTTTTTCTTCTTAATCTTTAATAGTATATAGTTTTCTTCGTATGCAGATTGCCTATTGTGAAAACCTTTGAAAACATCTAATATTGCATTTTGTTTTTCAAAAGCGCGTGCTTTATCTACGTAAAAAATAGATGAATGAAGAAAGAGGTTTGTGTATATATATATATACACTTAGCAATTTTTTTTTGCAATAAATGTATTATATTTATATGTACATATAGTAATTATATAAAAGATTTTTTGTGTTTGACATAAGACGTATATATATATATATATGGTGATCGATCTAAAGGTCCTTGTAAGGAGTTTCAATTGCGAAAGCCGTGCATGTTATGTTGGAAACCCTCGCGAAAGTTTTTTTTCGAGTTCGCGAAAGTAAAATTTTATTTCGCGAAAGTTTCGCGAAAGCTGGGTCTTATAATCATTATATGTAAAGGGCTGCCACCCACTGCCGCCCGGGGTCCGGCAGGAGAAGGGCACCAGAGAATGCGAGTAGCAGTAGCCAAGTTTCCAAAAGTGAGGCTTTGCGAGAGCCAAACACCAAGGCCCCTGGTCTTCGCTTTTCCTTCAGTGCACCCCCTGCTGATGGCCGGGGTCTGTGAATAGGGATATTTTCGCGAAAGTTCCGCGAAAGTTATGCGAAAGAGCGGGCGAAAGTCAAAGTGCATGTTGAAGGGGGTGGGCCAGTAAATTTTGCAAAAAAAATCTGTCCTGAGAAGGGATTCCGTGATGCTAGCTGAATGTTTAAAACAAGAAGTGATCTGTGATTCTCTGGCGTAATTTGGCAGGTGGTGAACGAATCTTCATAAGAGATGTTGTTGGCCAACATGGGCCCCGCGAAAGATAAACATGGAGTTCGAGAAAGTTTCGCGAAAGTAAAATTTTTATTCGCGAAGAATGGCCGTTCCGGGATAAAGGAATTTTGATCAACAACCATATATATATGTATAATTGATTTCAATCTCTGAAAGAAACCATAGCAGCCTTGACAGGAGGCGTGTTTCTGCCATGTGGCCCTGAGGTCCTTGCAGTCTGCCCCGCAATTCTTCCAGGAAGAGTACAACACTGGCGAGCGATTTACTTGGTGCTTCGCTGGCTTCGACTGCTTGAGGTCCAGCTTTTACCCTGAAGGTCGCAGAACCCCGCAGGCAATCAATTCCTTGTGCGGAAGTTCCTTGGCATTCTTGTGGTGCATATATGTGTTGCAGGACACGGGAATATTGACAACTCATTGGTTTTGTCAAAAAAACACTATTAACATTTGTTGGCATTCAAGAAGGTTGACCATCATTGGTTTCTATCAGCGTAGGAGAAGGAGAACTGGTTTCCTGTATCTTGCCTGCAGGCTTTGTGCTCCTGGAGGAAGACATCCAGCTGGAGGCCGAAGATGTGCTGGCACTGATTCCTCCTCGTGCCCATGTCCCGCAGCAGCTTTCGGTTGCTGCTTGCTTTGAAGAACGCCTCATGTTTTTGGGGCTTTGGGCTGGTGGCCTCGAGTTGTGTGAAGTATTATGCCGCTCCCCCCTGTTAGATGGCGCTAAATGACATCGATTCTATTGAAAGGATTGCTCAATGACATAGCCCAACCAATGATCAACTCAGTTGAGCTGCTGCGTGCGCGAGCTTCTGGAGCAGTTCCACTTCGAGCACAGGCAGGGTAGCGAGGAGAAGCTGTTCCATATCCTCATGCACCCCTTCACGCTCCATGCTCTGGCTCGTGGGAACACCTTGAAGGTGTTTGTGACTTGGACTTGGAAGGCAGGCTGCTTCAGAGTCTTTGAGCCCATGAGTCCACAGTCCAGCAGTCCTTGGCAGCATGTAACACGCAAAGGTGCAATTTTTTTTGTTGCTTGTATAGTTTTTGGCCGCAGGAAGGGGATGAGGCCTGGGCGAATTGGCCCCTTCCAGTCACATCCGCTGGCGAAGTCGCAGACGTTGGACTGTATGCCAGAGATGTCGTCAAGTTCGGGCGCAAGTTCATCAAGCTTGCAGGCTTGCGCCGCGCTGAGCCACGGGCTTTGCCTGGTCAGGCGCATGCGAGCCAGCTGAGGTCGCTGGAAGAGAGGACGCAGGTTTTCAAAACATTGACATTGATACTTTGTCTTTAACTATGAACGGGGCGATAGCATAGCATCATTAATTATATTGCACCCTGAAGGAACATCAGCCTGCTGGAGAAGTGTTTTTTCACAGAGCGCTTCACAAAGGAGTACTTGGAGCAGCTGACCAGGTGTGGTGTGCGCTTGGGAGTTCAGCACACGATGCTGCTGTGCCTTGGTATGCGGTGTTGTTTTCCTATATTTGCTCAAAAAGATCCTTGGTTACTTAGAAATGACCCTTCAGATGCAGATTTCCGAAAATCGGGCCATTGAAGGGTCAAATCGGGCCATTGAAGGGTGTTGTGTGAGCAGCCCAGGCGCACAGAGGAGCTACAGGTCATTCGCCACCTGGACAATGGGGTGCAGCAATTTGTTTGCCAGTTGCCAGGGGAGCGCCCCACTCACACCCAGAGCCTGTGGGTTTCAGCGGATGGGTACTTCTACGCGCTGTACATCATCCCGGCAGACGTTTCGCACAAGAGCTTCAAGACGCCCACGATGTTCATCAAGGCTGCAGGGTAAAAGCCATGATGGAAGATGGAACAGCCATCCACTGATTTGGTAATCAATTTTCTTTGGTATTGGAACCCAATGGCTTGTTTTGAAGCACTTGCGCTTCCTGAATTTTTCCAAGAAAAAATGCGCACCTTGAAGCAGGCAGAGGTCCTCAAGGGAAACTTCAATGAGAACTTTCAGAACTTCGACATGACGTCCAAGAGAGATGTGCCCTGCATGTGGACTGGCATGAGCGAAGACGATTTCGGGTTCTTCCTGAACGGATTCCGGTTTGTTGCTGGGCTTCAGTTTACATTTGATTTCTACTTAACAAGTTCTGGGTTTCTCTAGGCGGCGGTGATTTATTTTTCAAGAATTGGTGTAGGGTCTGACTGTTTGTTGTGCTGGGAAAAAAACGTCCTGTTGCCTAAGGTGCCAGCAGTTTCGCACAGGCGCCGCCCGTTGGTATTGAAGCTGGAGCGTCGTTCGGACGCTCAATGGAAGCCATTCGAATTGCACCTGGCTCGCTGCTGTGCTTGGCCCTCTGGCGCTGATGATGCTCTGAAGACGGGCCGCTCCAGGATTCCTGAGGGGGCCAGCGCTGGCTACAGTGATCAATGGGACGTGTGACCAGCTATTGCGTAGGGCTGGGCAATTCAATTGCACTGAAGAGCCTCTGACATAACCACAGTCCAAAGTCCACAGTCCACAGCAAATCATCTTTTGAATTTCAGAATTTTGCTTGTGGCTAATTCCAAGTGGCAGTGGCGGTGGAGAGTTGTTCTTTTCCAGAGGCTGCGCATTGCATCGTGCAGCAAATGGCTTGCACCAACCTCACCCAAACCATCTTGTTTGGTGCCATCGGCCTGACTTTTGCATTTGGAGCAGAAGAAAAAACATTGTTTCAATGGTCTGGCGGGCTTGCAGAAGAAAAAACATTGTTTCCCATGAGTCATTTTATCTACGGTTGTTTTCAGAGGCTTTCTAGAGGGACAAACTAACTTTATAATAACTCTTGGGAATGGAAGCAATATTTCCTTTTCCTTTTTTCTAGTCGCACTAGCAATGTGCAACAAAGATGCTGCAAGCTTTGCGCGCTGAGGCTGGACTCGACTTCTTCGTCTTTATTTGCCGGTGGGTTGCTCGGTTGGAGGCTCGCCCTTTCAAGCACATGCATGCCATGGCATAAGGCTTTTGAATTTGCACGTCCTGACATATTTTTAATGTTGTTTCTCTGCACCACGCGCAGGACCTCCGGAGTTTGGGTTGCAAATAATCAAGCTGCAGGCAAGGGATTGCGGTCAATAATCATGTGCGAGAAGCTATGATCATGTCCAGTGTCACTTTGAACCCGGATGTCCCAGGCCAACGCTGGGCAGGCAGTGGCAAGGCACCTAGCTGTGCGATTTTCAAGCCCAAAAAGTCCACAGTCAGAAGCCTCTGACCATGTTCGCATGTGCATTGCAGCAGTCGGCCAATTTCAGAAACCTTTTCATTATAATGCTTTTTTTGGGTACTTTGTCTCAATGGGCAAATTTGATCAAATTTGACCACTTCTCAAAATGCCTAACTGAGTGATTGTGAACTAACTATAGGCATACTGCACCCCCTGGGCTCTAGTGCTGCAAACGAGAAGAAGCCACATCACAGGTGCTACTTGCCTTGCGTGATGGGTCTGCATGTGTTGCAGACTGGGATGCTGGTTGGATGCTGCGCGCAGTCTTCAGCTGCGCGCCCAAAGGTATAAGAGTCCACAGTCCACAGTCCACAGTTCGAGCTCCAACAGCAGGCTGGAGACTTGGAGTTGCACGATACATGCTGCAAAGGTCGCACATCGAGTCATGCTGCACATTGCACAAAGGTTGCAAACTAAGCAAAGCACAGACATTCATTGGCCGGAGCCTCTTGGCTTTTTGTTTTGCACACAAGTGTTGCATTGGTTGCTCAATCAGTTGGTTTGCGATTATGTTTTCAGATTTAAGTTCCAATTTTGTTTCACAAGCAAGGCCTTGCAATGGCAATGGCAGTTTAGTAGGTGGAATTTCAGAGGTGCATTCATGGCGATTTTGTTTGAATTTGGGCCAATATTTTTTGGCACAGTACTTGGTGCGCAGCTTGCGCGCGCTTAGGCTTGGGTGTGGCAGCGTTCTCTTTGTGACAGCACGCCTGATGCCCAGAACAACTTCCAGTTCGTACGCTTCTTCGCATTGTCCATTGTTTGATTTTAGCCTTTGCCCAGATCCCAATGCTGAACAATTGGTTGGATGGCTGGGGTCGGACTTTGAAGGACTTAGTGGCTGATGGATGCAGGCAAGCCTGGATCACTTGCACAGCACCAGTCCATAGTGCACAGTCCGCCTTCCCACCAAGGCTCCAGCGTATAGGAACAGATTGCAGTGGCATTGGAGTGCCTGTGCAGCCTGCCGCACAAGCACATGTGTTCCTTTCAGGCATCAGGCAGCTGAGGCCCCTTGGCAGGTTTCATTGGCCAAGACACGGCCAGAGAAGATGTTCACTGATGTTTTGAGCAGTTCTCTGCTTTCATGGAATTATATGCATCGGGTTTTTCATGTAAGCCTTTCTCGTCAAAGCAATGCTTCAAGAGGACGCAGCTAGATTTTTTTGCGACCGTGGATCGCATACACCAGGTGATGCCATCCTGTTTTGTGTTTCAGAGAATGTGATGCGCATTTGCTGTGTGGCAGCCACCGCAGAAACTCCGGCAATACTAGACATGTAAGGGACGGACATCAGTTTCATGGGAATGGATGGAAACTGCAAAAACACAAGGTAAGTGATGATGGGACCTTTCCAAATTAGCGATGCCCCCTTTCAAGGTTATATATGCGGTTTCGGATGTTGATTTCTGACGTCGTCTCGTCTGTGAACTAACAAGGGCACATGGTCCTCAGAAAGTGTTCTTCTTGATATCCATGTTACATGGAGTGGTTTGCAGAAATATTTGTTTTACTCACTGCCTGCACATCCTTTTCTTGAATGTTTTCATTGACTCTCCACTTGAATCTGTGCCAGTTCGATTGCCCGTACGCTGATTTTCCCTTCCCGCTGCTGTTGTCTGGTGAAGCTTCTTTGAAACATCTTGTAATAAATTATTGTCGTTGCTGACGAGTGTTTCCATTGACTCCCCATGTGAACTTGCCTTGTTTTGATTGCCTGTTTGCTGGCTCCAACTTCGTACTGTGAAGCTGCTTCCTGGCGAAGTACTACACAGATACCAACCTGGGAAAATCATGAAGGAAATTTTAGCCATACCCTAGCGACGCCTAAGCGATACCCACGCGATACCTGCCTTCTGTCCCAGATACCCTGATGCGAATCAGTCTGTGACACATTTCTGTTTTCTGGTGACAGACCAGTAGAGATAGCTAGATAGAAAGGTAGCCAGCTGGATAGAGAGATAGATAAATAGACAGACAGATAGATGGATAGATCGATAGATAGATTTCTTAGATGGATAGATCGGTAGATCGATCGATAGATAGATAGAAAGACAGACAGATAGATCGATCGATAGTGGCCTTTGGAGAACGGAAATGTCCGTCATTGCAAAACTTGGATCCATTCCTTTCATTTTGATTGGATTTCTGTTGCTGCTGCTGCTGCTGTTGCCGCTGCTGTGGCTGCTGCTACTGCTATTGCTCCTGCTGCTGCTTGCCTTCCCCCTACCGAGCTGCCTGCGCCACAAGGGGTACACGCAGCGGTCGTCGCTGGCCGGGCGATCGGGGCGGCAACTGCCCTGCGTGCTTGAGGCCAACACCCGCCTTGTCGGGCATGAGAGCAGAGCGATGCGCTAATGCGCCTGCTCGGCACGTACCAGTCGTGACGACTGGGTTTCCACCGGGGCCGTGTGCCCTGGCCTCGGGCTGTGCCTGGCACGGGAGGCTTTTATCCTTGAAGTGGAAAGTTGCAGCCGGCAAGCTTCCTTCAGCAGCACGTGCAAAGCGATGGCAGGTCTTCACCTTGTCCGATTGGCAGGGTGTATGGTCTTTCCTGCGCGCTATCTTGCTATAAAGTAGATTGGTGTGCGTGACCTTGCTTAAAAAGGGCACATAGGCAAGGCTGCAAATTATTATTCTGCGTTTCTGTTTCTGTTTGTACAGAGGGGATGAAGGGGTATATGCTGCATGGGGAAGTCAAGAACCTCATGCCTACAGTCACCACCAATCAACTCCCGGTTTGCACCAACCAAGAGCTGATTGCTAGGGAAAAAAACCACCCATTTTCACTTTTCCTGCAAATGTGCATTTTGAGGATTTGCTATCATGAGATTAGACTCCTGGTTCGCACCAACCAGCAGTCTATTCGAGGTGAAAATTTCCCTCTGAATCTACTTTAGTATTGGATTTTTTTCCCCTCCAATTGACTCCCGGTCGGTGCAAACCAACGAAAGCAGCCATCCAAGGGTAAATCGTTGCATCCAAGGGTAAAAATGGCAACTCTGAGGCATCCAAAATTGGCATCCAAGGGAAAAATGCTTGCATCCAAGGCCATCGATACCCTACTACTGAAAGATGACAATGAGGGCAGGCGCTCCTTGTCCATCAGCATCAGAGAGCTGTAAGCATCTTGGCTATGTCAAGTCACAGAGAAGTCAGCCAACTTTGATGCTTTCAGTTTGATGCTTGTGTATTATTCAGAGTGCGCATCAGGTTGATGCTTTCAAAGACTGGGCCACGCTCTGCATGGTCAAAGCCAAGCCGGGCTGCTGCTGCTGTTTCGTGTTTGCAAGAGTAGGGCCGGATGTCTTCACTTTTCAATAGTTAGATGCCATGCTGCTACAAGCCTATTATGGTTCCAAGGCTGCATTACATTGCACCAAGGGGGAGCAGCTTTGGGACTTGGCAGATTTCCTGTTTCGTAGCTTACGTCTTCGAAGAGCTGAGCTGTGGTTACCAAGTTGATTTTGAAAGCGCAGTGATAGCAACACAGCTAGAAGTTAGAGCATGGCTCTTGAGGCATGGCTAGCTGCTTGGCTCACCTACCGTGCCAACTGCCTGGCACCAAAGAAAGCCACTTGGATAGTCAAACGCGTGTGCTCCTCACTGCGAAGCTAGCAGTCAAGCTTGCGCCCAAACTAAGGTGCCCGTGAGGAAGACATCTCCCTTGTTCTTGAAAGTCTTGCAGGTGGCAACCTGGCAAGCCCATTCCTGATGCCCACAGGAAAACCAACTTTCCACGCATTCCATGGAAGCGGCATGCATGGAGCTACCAGGTCAGCCTGCCACTTGGCCACATGTTTGCAAACACTTGCCTCGGAGGTTGCTGATTGCCAAGGTGGCAATGAGACAACGCGAACATATGCAAGTCTGTTGGCATGCATGTCCGTCTAGAAGCGCCTGTATGCAGAGCAGCTTGGCTTCGTTGTTGCAGCGTGCTGTGTCAGAGACGTGAGGCAAGCCGCCATGGTGCTAAGCTTCAGTCAGTTTTTCTAGCTGGCACATGGAAACATTTGATTTGAACGTTGTTTCGTTGGAGGCTGGCAAAGTACTTCTTGAAAGTTGCCAAGAAAGCCTCTGGCACTTTGGGCTTGACAGAGGCTGTGGTTGGCTTTTTCAAAAACACGCAAGGAGTTGGAAATCGCAAAGCTGTTTTGAAACCCAAGCAGGCAACTGACAAGTCTTTGCGTAAACACCCATCCAAAGCCCGCAATCCACAACTCAAGCGCACCATGAAAAAGGTATTTTGGCTGCATCTATCAAGCCAGCTGTTGATGGTTGCTGGACATGGATGGCAGTTGCAGCTAGGATTGGGTCTCCTGCTGGCGTCTTGTGAGGTAGGCATCTTTCCCAATACAGACATAGCTGGGCTGACCTTGCAGCGAATGTTGGTGTGGGCCAATGGCGGGACATGGAAGATCGATCCCGACCAGAGACCTGTATGCATAGCGGAGCCTTGCAGGGTTTGAAGATGGCACCTTCTCAGAAGAAAAAAATGTGGTCAAATGAAGCCAGAATTGCCCCAATTTTTTCGGGGCGGGAGATTAGGATTAGATCTTGGTGGCCATTCAGTTTCTCGCGTTCCTTCAATGGCGAGCAACAACGCATTATTTGCTTCAGCGATGTTATTTTTTAAATCAAAGTGTCCAAGAGATTCAGGGGGGGTGTAATTATGCAGTCAGTCGCCTTCTTTTGAAGCCATTTGGCATTCTCATGGCCCAAGTTTCCAACCGGCTTGGTCCAGCCAGGGCCGCCCCTACGACTATTACTATTAGAGTCACAAATCCTGGCTATTTTTTGCATGCCCAGGATGCCGTTGATCTGCAATAGTGTAGAACGATGGACGAAAGCATTGCCAGAAAGAGCCATTGGCCAATATGCCCTTCCTGCAGCGAATTCCATGCCTGCGCCGCCAGCCACCCTGGCTCGGATGCCGGTGAGTCTGTAACAACAGATGACTACGTCTATTGAGCTTGCAAGCCCTAGTTCAGATCTAGATACTGCTGTCTGGGCATTGCTGGGTGCTAGTTACGTTTGGAATAGCGATCCGCACAATGCTGCAACCTTGACAGCGTGCGCTAGTGTTGCTGGTCGCTGTGTGATGCGTCCGCGCTGGGCTTTGCGTGGTGCTGGTGGCTTCGCAGCGGCTGCGATATCTTAAAGTAATGGAAGGGTGTAGTTTCTGTAACATCCCAAGTGCGACCTTGAGACACCGTGAGAGAGTGGGCAAACTGTTTGCGGGCATTTTGTTACCCCCAAGATGTTCATATCTTGGGCCATGGTTTTATCCCTCTTCACCCATTGCAATTAAGTGGAGGGCTATGTTCTTGTGTTTATCAAAGTTCATATGTGGAGTGTTTTACGCACAATTTTGAGGCGAAATGCAGCAAGAATTCAATTTTTCATTCAAATGAAAGTAAGCAGTTCATAGATGCCCACACTGCATATCATACAAGAAGATTTGGCATAGTTCGGAATTTCTTGTTTATCAGTTCTCAGTTTTCAGGAGAAATGTATCCATATGGAATAAAGCGACGACACTGGACAGACGAATAGAGACACATGGCGTCGGAAGCATCCAGGTCCTTTGCTAGGGCATCTACCATTTGGGGCGGTGAGACTTGCAGAAAGGCAGCCCTTTTAGGTGATTTCATTTTCGAGCCATCAGCTTCAAAATGCACTAGCGAGGTTTATTAATTGCTTTAGGCTGGGAGGTGTGGGAATTCCATAACGTTTTAACGGGTCACTTTGGGGTTCATGATTTGGAAGCAATGCGCCTGTATACGGTGTTTTGTAACGTTGTTGTGGTATGGGGCCAGTTTTGCAGCAGTGGTGGTAGGAGTCATCGTATCGGAATTACGGAAGTTCTTCATGTGTGCATGCGCCCAAACAATATTCCTGGTGGTTGGCGCGTAGTAGCATGTTTTAACGTGTGTTCATAGCAAGTGGCCCAAAGAAATGGGGTGGCCCCATGCCAGGTAAGGAATATCAAGGATTTGGCATAAGATGCAGCATCCAGGAAATCCAGTCCGCCCAAAACCTTGCTTGAAGTGGCACCGGCCGCAGTGGCCATCAATTCTTTTCGTGGTTGGGCATTGCAATGGGAATACAGCGTGATGTTGGGTAAACAAGTTGAAGAAACACTCAGATCAATAATTGATACTCACTTGTTCATGCCTTTTTTTTAATGGTGAGGGGCCAGCTTTTTGTTTTTGATACGACCAATTTTGAAAAGATGCTTGTTGGCTCAGAAACCAACGCGCTGATTTATCCCCGCCATAATTACAACCTATCCCTTTCGTGGTTTTGATTTTCGCTGGTCGGCCTGGAGATTTGACGGTGAAATCACATGGCTTTAAAGTTTGACAACCATATCATGTTTTCAAAATCGGGAAATCGCATAGTTTGGGACATTGACCGCGTAAGTTGATCAACCATGAAATACACCAGTTCATTGATCAGAAAAAACATGTCCCTTCACATTCACCGTCAAACATGGTTGAGGGGTCAAGGCCATGGTACCGTGCCAGCCAAATTCGGTACCTTCCTCGTTGGCAACTTGTTTGATAAAGAATTGATACACGTATGAAATGTATTAGTTGTCATAAGCTCCTTTGTTTCTGAGTCAGCTGTGCAATTCTTGTTCCTAATGTGTGCTATCAAATTCCAGGAACGATGTCCCTTGGTTTCTGTTGCCTAAGCCCTGAACGGTTCCTGATGGATCCTTCGGCTTGCGACGGCCACAGCTGACGTGAGCCCCCACAGGAATTAATCAACCCAACATTCCATCAGCCTTTCCAGCCACGGGGCCGCGAAACAAGTCACAGTCCATACTGCCGAAAACATGATAATGGCAATGGGATCCATATCAATATTTAATACATCTATTTACACACACAAATATATAAATAAATAAATAAATATATATATATACATCTACCTATCTATTGTACCGATGTTAGTGCAAGTCTCCAAGATCATTATTTGTTCCCTGGCTGAGGATTGGAAGCATCAAGATGGGGGCTCGGAAGCTCATGCCCAACCACATTGCAGAGCACTGAAGGCGCTGGATCATCTTGCTGACCTGGAGAAGGTGGATCAAGATCAGGAAGTGTGGCCTCTTGACTGAACTAGATGGCAAAGAAAATTTAGTGATGTAAGCTGTTCCTTTGTGTAGGAGCCGCCCATGTCCCACAGCAGGTCCTACAATTGCAGTCAAATACCGTGAGAGTTGGCCGCACTTATCCTTTGCTGCAATATGCCAGGAACGGGTCCAACGCCAATAAGTTCCAAGTTTGGTCTGGGCTCCGTGTGGACGAAGCGGGCCATTTGCAGGAAATTCCAGCGCGAGAGGTTGGAAGAAGGGGGCCGGCCTTGTCGATTGAAGTTGATGAATTTGTCGTCATCACAGGCAGCTGCAAAGCTGTGCAATGCTCGCGGAGCTCCATTCCAGCTGTCATTCAGGTCCCACGCCCGAAGGATTACAAATTCGCAGTGCTTCAGCCTGAGGAACTTCTGCTTCCAAGAGGGCAAGAGCCGCTTGGCAGCACCACCTGGCATTTCATTACCCCGTTCGGCTTTCACTGCATGTCGATGATCATGATGGTGTGTGCAAAATTGCAAAGCAGCGGCATTATTTTAATTATTATTGCCAAATACAGGCTGCTCGCATTGGTTGCAAATCTCGGAAGGCTGCAGCTAGCAGACTTGATTTCCATGTTTGGATTTCAGGCTAGAGGCTATAGTCCACAGTCCACAGTCCGCAGAGCAGCGCGAAAATTTGATAGAACTTGCTGGCCTGCTGGCTGGATGATAGCTGTTTGCCAGGGAAAAAGCTGGTGACCCTTCGGCGCGCAGAAATGATGCTTCCCTGGCAATTTTGCATAGAATTGTCATTTGAAAGGTCATTTGCATGCAACCAAGGGTCTTGTACAAAAGCTGTTACATTGGCACTGCGTTCCTTCATCCTTTGCTTGTGTCTTGCGGCTGTCGAATAGCTAGTGGCATATAGTCCCCAGTGCACAGTCCACAGTCCACCAAATCGTTGGGCAATGGTGCTTTGGCAGGGCTCCCAGCCTTCCATGCGGCTGACGTGCAAAACAAGAGTGCCAATCACGCAGCCGAAGGGGCAGCGACCCAACATTCGGAGGGATTTCATTTCCATGCCTCCACCTGCCACTTTACCACAGAAGAAGAAGCCAGCAAGCAAAGTAGCATTGAAGCCGTCAACATTACCGCTGGCTGAGAGAGATCCTGTTTTGGCAACTCAGAGAGATCTCTTGATGAAAATGCCTATGTGGAAGCTCAAGAAGCATATGAAATACCTTTCAGCTTCTGCGCCTTGCAATGCAACATGTTTTCCAAATGCATAGCCAAACGCTCTTACTTTTCCAATTTTAAAAATTATTGCTAATGATCTTGTCATTTCAAGTCAGGACAATTCCTACGCCAAAGATTTTGCTGGCTTCATCGAGCATTTTCTTCGACGGCGACGTCCTTTTGGATGAGTTGAAGCTTTTGTTCCGTAAATATAATTCATAATTCCTAGATGTGTGTGCAAAAAGCGCATCGACATGCAATTGCCAAGAAACATTTCATGGCTTTCGCGCAAGACCGAGCAATGATCCAGTTCGGTAAAAGTGCGACTTGCATGCATGGCTTTGGCAAACTGCTGGCTGATTTCAAAGATGTTTCAAAACAGCATTTCCATTTTCGGCAGTAGCTAGTTCTTGACGGTTGCCCATTTCCATTCCCATTTTCCTTTCTGCCTTAGAACGAAAGAGTTTTTGAGAGTGTTCCATGTCCGTTTGTTTCCATTTCATTTGCACGGAGAAAGATTCTGAGCGTTTCTTGCTGTTTTCTAATCCCTTTCTTTTCATTACCATTCATCAAACTTGTTGCTTCAACCCTGAAAGATTGAAATTGTTGGAGTTTTTTTGATGCGAGCCCTGAAAGATGCGAACAGATGAGATTCAAAGATATTGGGATATGAAGATATACTACAATAGGATATATTCCTATAGTGACAAAAAGACATACATGGGTATTATATATAAATAAATAAATATATATATATATACATACAAAAGGATATTAGCCTGTAGTAGTAAGATACACATCTTTTTGTTGGGCTAAGATGGTCCTAGGGGAGGGTTTCCTGAGCTTGTTGCCCAAAAAGGGTTTCGAGCCCGATGCTCTTCAAACAGCATTTCGAGATGGGCCTTCTGCTTGCAGGCATGCATCAGCTTGAAAGCATTGGTCATGCCTGCATAAGCGCCAGATGCAAAATTAAGGAATTGGACATAACTAGCCTCCAGTAGTCCATCGTAATATATTTATATAATATAAATTGATTTCATTCTTGCGCGACAAGACTTGAAATTTCAGGCGGCTTGTATGTGTGGCTGGGGTTGCTGGTGGACAAAAGCACTAGATTTCCTGCAGACAGACCAGCGGGGGTGGTAGTTGTCCATCGGGAAGAGCAAACGCAGACCTAGAAAGGCGGTGTTTAAAGACAGAGGCTGCAACCACAGACATTGAATATTTCATTATTGAAGCGACCAGCCACTTTGCTTTGAAGCATTTATTTCATATATCACCCAGTTCGTTTTCAACCTTTCATTTCATCTCTGCACAGGCGTCGGAGAGAGGCAATGCGCGGGCAAGAAGCACTATGTGCGGCGCAAGACAAAAAGCATTTTTCAGTGGAAATCCTTGGAAATCCTTAATATTTTTCGGGACCGTTGAAATCTCAACCCAGTAATATATAATGTAATGTATATTATAATATATATATAATATATGTAATATAATGTATATTATAATATAATATATAATATAATATAATATATAATATAATATATAATATAATATATAATATATTATATAATATATAATAT
>CAMXCT020000357.1:0-15131 GCA_947184155.2 Cladocopium goreaui | reverse complement strand
AATATATATAATATTTAATATAATATATAATATAATATATTATTTAATATTTAATATATTATAAAATATAATATGATATGATATAAGTGATCTAATGTAATATAATTTAATATAATACACTATGATATAGGCATAATATATATAAATATATATAACAACAAAAACAGGATGATATTAATCAATGAAGGAACTCTTATGAACTTTTGGCATTTGAACAGAACATCTCCAAAAATCATATTTTGCACATTTGTTGCACAGTGTCATCGAGGATTCAGCTCATCCGAACCTCTGCACTCTGGCCTCGTCTGTGGCTTTTGCCGGTGGAACGTTGAATGTGGCGGGGGAGCTCAGAGCCCAAAAGAAAAACCCTCTGGTTGTTGAACGGTTTGCAATAGGAAATCAGCATTTTTGAAATCATTTTAATAGGTAAATCATCGATCAATGGGTCATTGTCTATATAGCTAAGTGCCAGAGGTATGTTCAAGTACCAGAGGGTACATGATCTGTCCCCACACATCTGGCAGGTTGATATTCAATGTGATCAAAGTATGTGTTGTGGGTCCATTGTAAAGCAGTCCTGCAGCCGCAGGCAATCGCCAGCTTTAGAATGGTGGTACTTCGTTGGAAGTTGTCACTGCAAGCAGAAGTCGGGTTGGTGCCATATTTGAAATATCCTAAAATAGATGGGTAACAAATGGCAAAAAGGGTTTTCGCCACCGCCCATTTAGTTAGTAACGGGATCAAGGTCGGATTGAACTATGGAACAGGGAGCTAAGGGGAGATCTGGGAATTGGCCGCAACAGCATCGTCCAACAGCCACCTGGAGCCAGGTCACATCAAGTCACCTATATTCCATATGCCCTGACGCCAAGGAAAGCTCGGGGGCAGTCCCAGAGGAGGCGGGCGTAAAACTCACTTTGCGCGGTGTTTTTTTTGGGACGTGGGAAAAGCGTGGAAAACCCTTCTGGACTGTTGCGGACCATAGTTACCCACCTGTCAGGTAAGGGTCTCTAGATTTTGTCAGCTCCTCTCCTCTCCTCTCCTCTCCTCTCCTCTCCTCTCCTCTCCTCCGCTCGCCTCTCATGACAAATTCGCAGAGTCTGTGTGTCCCACCAGACATAGTGCCGGGCTCAGGGCAAACATCTGACTATTTGCCTGGAAACATTGAAATTGGCCAGAACAAATGTCAGAGCTGATGTCAGAATTCATGTCACATGAATCTACCAGATCACACATATCAGTATATCTCACAGGAGATTTGCCAGATCACATGTCGGACTATCTGTCGGAATATGTCGGAGTACATGTCACATGTTGTAGATATCAGAATATGTTTGTCAGTGTCTCCAAGTTTTGCTGGTAGGCTTTGGAAAGCATTGCTGAAGCCTTGGCCATGCAGGGTCAGGAGAGCGATGTCCGATGCGGGTGCGACCCAGGCTTTTTGAGATTCTGCAAGGACGACCAAAATTCATGGAAGTGGGAAAATACTATGTGTCACATTAAAAGTTGTCTACACAGGGACACAGGGGATTTTAGTGAATTTTAGTGGGGACACAGTTGTCTTACACATTATTATAGTAAGTGAATTTTAGTGAATTGACTAATATCATTTTCCCGCCCGTTCTTTTTCCGCAGTCATTGTTGGTGCTCTGGTCAGTGACCATCCTTGGGGGCCAACACCAGCTCTACATTGGGACATGGTTTCCAGTTTCCTGCGAACGCTTACGCAAGGCTGACAGGGTGCCTCACATTTGAGATGGTGGATCAAATCCAACAGAATGTATATATATATATATATATGAAATTCCTGGTTTTTCCTACAAGCAAACTACTTTGCTGATAAGTTACATATTGTACATACCACCAATACCCATATCATATTGGCATGTGTGACACCAATGAACGCCCATCAGCAACAGCCCCATGGTACCACCGCCGTTTCAGGAGAAAATTCTGGATGGACAGCGAGTTGCCGCCACGTTGCACTGCACGACCAAAGAGGAGATGGTTTCTGCACCAAGGTTTTGACCTATCTGGGAATGGATGGAGACCTATGATTCTATGATATACCCTCTGGTTATTTAACATAGCCATGGACAATCACCATTTTCAATAGGTAAACCCAGGTAAACCATCTATAAATGGGCCATTTTCCATGGCTATGTTAAATAACCAGAGGGTACATTTTCCAGGGTACTGAACCAGGATTTTGACCCAGAATATCATATTCATGTGGGTTTGGTTCAAAATCATATTGGGCCCCAGAAGTGCATGGTTCAATAGCAAAAAATGAGCCATTGTCTGGACTTGGGGATGCTTCTGACCATCACTGCCGTCACTGCCTTTTATGAGTGGCTGGCCGCTTTTGGTGAACTGGCAACCGTCCAGACATGGGCTGCAGGAGTGTTTGCAAACATCTGGTTTGGCCAAGGCGCAAGAAGCTGCTTTATGTCACTGGTCCCGTTTGGTCAAATGGACAGACGTGGTCCAATGATCAATGACACAAGATCCCAAAATAAATGGTGATGTTTTATGAGTTTGTGTCTCATTGCTGCCTAAACAATCTGCTCCTTGAGCCTTAGTCCTTGCTGCAACTTGTCTCCAATCGCATCAACGATGTGTTTTTGGAGCTGCAGCCGTTGCAGGTGCGAAAATTCTTCGCAGCAGGGTTTCCCAGCTTCGCAGCTAGCCGTCCTGTGGGGATGCTGGGAAACCAATACATCCAGAATCAGACACCATTAGCATCCATTAGTTGCAACAAAATAAACCGGACACCACATATTGTGTATATGTATATTCATATTGCAATTTTATATAAGTTATTTATAGTTATTATCGAATGTAATATAATTAATATAATATAACATGATATGATAAAATACATATAATATCATACAATATCATATAATAACATAATGTCCTTGCCAGTACGGCTTGCAGGAAACGAAGACCCTGGCTTGCCATTTGGTTCTTTTGAGGTTTGGCCACATTTGAAGGCCTTCGCAGAAGATGATTTGCACGGCGACTCAGTGACACGAGAGCGGTAGCCAGCGGTGTGCTGTGGAACCAACGGTATTTTTGGGTGTGAATGTACTAAATTGATATCAATCTATATCATCAAATTATAATTAGGTCACTAGATTTATAGATGTGACCAACTCCCAACCATCATGATACTGAGGTTTCTGATTATGGACGGCTACGATGTTCTGTAGGGCGGCCCGACAGACACATCTTTAACCCTGAGAATCTGCCAGGATGACCTCCAAAATCCTCGAAGATTGCTGTTCGGTGCTGTTCTTATACTAAAAATGACCAGCATCTATGATTCCCAGGGTCTACACTTTGGAGCCATGCCTGCAATGAAACTGTAGCTGTCAGGCTGTCGGTTGCAGTTTTGGAGTTGACATTCTCAGGGATGACGTTAAGACGGTAGTTATTTGGTCTCAAATCGCTCCACTGTTTTTAGCCGTTCATAAGCTTGGCATCAGTCTCAGAAAGTAAATCCGTTTGTCACCACAAAGTTTGTGGAGCACAGTTGTGTTGAGAGTCCTCCACATGTCAAGAAACCGATGAAAAATCCTGAAATTTGCATAAAAATTGATCTCTTACTTCCCTCAGTCCACGATTTTTGGACCGCCCAAGTGCGTTTTTTCCAGCCGGCCTTCCAATACTGGGACCTTTCCCCCCCCGAGGCTTGAAACTCCGAGCCTGGAACATTTGGCCGCAAGTTTTCAGCAACTGCAGAAGAACATCGGGCGCCTTGGAAGATCGATTCATCCAGGATGGGAAAATGACAGGCTGTTTGGGGGCTTGGTCCATAAAGGCTTAAACGATTGATTAGTTGATACCCCGAAAAACTTAAGTCATTGATACCCCAAATAGTGACCCAACTAGTGATCAACTTAGAGTCCATACTTCCATATGTCCAAAGTATTTGGGCTAGTTGGCTCACTTTTAGATGATTTGAGCTGCTGGATCTCGCCTCATTAGCAGTGAACGCCAAGGCCTGTGATGAGTCCTCCAACTGGCCCAGTGATTTTTAGTGGAGAGGCAAATTGTTGGGAGACCTGGGGAGTTTGTTGGATTTGCTGAACATGATAAATACTGGCAGAAAATAGGGTGAACTTATGTAAGATTTTCTTGGGTGGAGATTTAGTGTGGAGTCTCATCGTGACATGGCACTTCCGGACTGAGTCTAATGGACACATAATCGACACATATACAGAGGTAGTATGTAGTATGAGGTAGTCCTTAGCATCATGATCATCATCATCATCATCACCATCATCATCATCACCATCAAGATCGTCATCAGCAACAACCATATGCATCTCTGAGGCTGGCCATTCCCACATCAATGGCAACAAGATCCCTTCGTGTGGGGAACCTAGCATTGAGCAGGCCTGAAAGAAGAGATTTTGACATGTCAATCGCTACAATCACTTTGATTATATGGCATTGCCATGACCAGCGAGGGTCAAGGGTTTGGAATGGTTTTGAAATAGAGTTATTATTACAATATGCGTTGAGTGACCTGTCATTTATCCTACAAATCTCTGCAAACTACCAAATCTTTGATTCGTCTTCCAGTCACTCAGACGTTGGTAGTCACTGGACATTCATGTTTCCAAACCCCAAGAGCCTTGGGTAGAAACCCATTCCGTCGGAAAAAAAAACCATGGAGGTCTGGTGACTACCGTCCCAACTATGTGTACCACTATGGTGGTCAGCAGCAGATACGAGGGGATGAGGTGCCATGACGATCGACGATGTACAGATGACACAACTGGGGCACGATGATTTGATGTCGCAGGTCTGTGGATTTTGGCGCCAACACATGGGTCATCCTGGGAGAGTGAGTGGCCGCTTGGGGCAGAACCGATCTGAGGTGCGCTGCATCCATGGTGATATTGACGAATATTGACGAATGTTGACGAACAGACTTGGTGATGTTAAGAGAAAGACAGAGAAAGACAGCTTGTAGAAACAGCTCAGTCGCTCAGTCATGGCACTGGATTCAAATCGGTATCCAGCTCGTAGAAACGCAGTTTTCAAGTGATGCACAGATCCCAGGTCTTGCCTCTCTTCCTGCCCTTTCTGAACAGCGGAGTCTTTATGGGTCATGCAGTGACCTCAAGGAGAAACCGTTCACGGGTCATCTTCATTGTTCTTTCATATCTTTCATGATATCTTGATTGTTCTGAATAACAATTTTAACATGATCAAGTGAAAGTCATGGTTGCCCTCGATTCTCCATTCTGAATGCTGTTTTGGTGAATCACCCCTTGGGGATCGCCTTTGGGGGTTCAGCATGGCCTCCCCAAGGTGAAGAGTTTGCAGGCGCTCTTTGCCTTGGCCACCGAAGTGCTGCGCCTCTTTGGTGATTTTGCAGATCAGGTGCTCGACAGTGCTCGAGGGCATGGGAGAGTGGCTGAACATCAAGTTTTTGCCACGCGTCTATGGCATATTGCAATAATTACATATTATATATACGTATATATATATACATATTTAAATATTATATAGATATATGTACATGTGACTAGTGTGATCTATTGTGCATGTCAATTAGATGCGTGAACCATGGTCAATGCACTTTAATTCTGCTTGTCAGGTCGTTCAGAGAGAATTGTGCAAAAAATGAGAAGGGATGCTGGATGGATCATAACAATACAACAATATCGCGGGGTCATTGCTGAATGATGGTTGGGAAGGGGAATTATCTGTCAAAGGCCTTATTTCAACTTGGTGAATCATTATAATTTATCCACTTGACCCAGATGTGTAGCGGATTTTCCCATTCCAGTGCGAATGAGTAGGGTATAACTTTTCATATTCCCCTTATTTATCCAGGGGGAGGTGGTGGGTTCTAGCTGCTCAATGAATTTGTGGAGGCTTTAATGACCTCAACTGCCTTGCATGCGAAGTTCTTGGAGAGACCGTGGGTCAGGGGGCTCAGGGAAACATCTTTGAGGTGAGAAGCCAGGATGCACACTAGCCTCACTAGCCTCTGGCAATCTAACATGGCTTGCTGGAAAATCCACAATGTATCACAATTTATATTTAGATATGTCTACATGGCCTATTTACCATGATTGATTACCATAGGGTTTAGTTAGTGCTAGTGACTATATTCTTTGAACGGAAGAACCATGCCAACCATGCCAACTTCATGGCAGGATATGTGTGGGAAATTGCGTCTCAATCTTTATGGGCCTGAGGTTCCATTGCAGGTGGTCACTCTGGCAAGTTTACCCTCTGGAAATTTAACATAGCTATTGAAAATGGCCATAGAAATAGTGGATTTTCCCATTAAAAATGGCGATTTTCCATAGCTATGTTAAATTACCAGAGGGTAACTCAACCATTGGATTGTGCCATGTTTTTTCAAGTGACCAGGGACTCGAAGTGGACATGACCAGTTGATGTTGAGCGGATTGAGTTGATTGGCGAAATATCATGACATGTTTGTTTCTTTTTGGGGGATGTATTTTGAAAGCTGATTCTTTCCACAAGCCGACTTTTTCGTGTATTCCGCACTGTTGCAAGAAACCTACTGTATATAATAACAAAAAATCCTAGAGGGGCAATACGTATGTGCATTGGTTTTTGCGACATCTCGTGGTGCTCTATATCATCAGCCCAAAAGCCGAAAAACTCTTGTCCCACAGTATTGTGGTGTGTTTGTACACAAATGGTGCAACCTGTTCCACAGTCTTGCGTTGACGTCGCAGTAGGTGCTTGTGCAACTCAGCATCAACATCAACATTAATAGCTCATCTAAATTTCTGCAACGTAGCAACAGTGACGTAGCAGTAGTTGCGGGTGCAAGTCCACATGAACGTTAACAGCAAACGTGTGTACTGCGCCAGTCCCGTCGTGTTCTTAGCATATTTTTATATATTTTTCCCATCAAATATGGGGGATATGGGGGATATGGGGGATATGGGGGATATGGGGGTTGATATGGGTTACCTGTAGATAAAATCCTTGAACCAATGGATTTTTCTGAGCTTCGACGCCATTTTCCACGGCCGCATCAGCCAGGACCATACGGGGGAACTCTTGGCTTCGCTTCACGGCCTCTCACCGCAGGCCGTTGCCTCGCGGTTGAAAGGCCCTGCTGTGTGGCAGCCCAGAGGTTTGCAGGGTCTACGTTTGGAATCATGTAGGAAGCCCAATGATAAACCCACCAATTAAGGGATGGTTTATAGCACCCATGTATGATTTTGGGGATGGTTTATTGTTGGGTTTTAAAACATAGACCTTGATCTATAGTCCATTAGTCCGGGTTTTCAAGTCATCAAAAGTGGAAACGTGATGTTCTGGGAAATCCGTTCTCAACCAGCCAGTATAGAGGGACGCCCCTGCGGGTTTTGAACCCTACTCAGTTAGCACCGCAGTTGTGAACCATACAGACATTTGTTGTTGATGGAGGAACCTTCCACTTTTTGTGCTCTCGGACTGAGCTTCAGTTTGCTGGAGGTGGTTGGTTTCTGGGGAGGGTTGGCTCAGAAATCCCAAACGGTTTGACGGGAACACGACCCTGCGGTGTTGGTTACGCTTGTCAAGCACAAACCAAGAATTCCACCAGATCCAAAACCATGCTTCCAAACATATGGTTTCCATATGGTTTCCATATGGTTTCCATTCATTTCCATGCGACATGCGGTCAATTTCTTCAGCTGATGCATTGGTACTTTGAGACCATCACGGACCCGCACGCCCTGCCTGTTTGACACAGCACAATTCATCAAGGGGTTGATGCCAATTTGCGAAGTCTTCACATCAGCTGAGCTTGACAGATCATATCAGACCATGCAACAAAATGGTGTAGCAATTCTAAATGACAGGGATGATTTCAACCAGACTTTAGCAAGTGCATTTGCTGTGAGCAGATGTCACAAGTGGGTGAACACAAGTCATTGGTCGGGCCAGAAAATTGGCCTTCAGTTTGTCTTGATGTTGTTTAATGGTGTTTGGATATGATTGGGTGTTGGCAGAAGTAGTGGAGGGAGTCCACTGTGGAAGCTTCATATCATCCATGACCTGAACAACGGTCGCATCAATGCTGAAACACACGGGCTCAAAATGGCTCAAATGATTTGAAGCCATAGATCTCTAAGTTTGCAAAGCCATCAGTATTTGTACAACATTAACATACTTTAGACATTAAAGCCATGGCCATCCTACATACTTTGTCTTTGACCTTCGGCCTTGGCCTTGCAGTGGCTGTGCACATGGAGAGCTCCAGCGAAACACTGGCCATTCAGGCGGTGGACCTGTGGACTGTGAAGACCTGGAGCCAGCTCCCGAGGAGGCGAAACTCGTTTTTGGACGCACTTCTCTGAAGACAAAGCCTTCGTTGACGTCTGAAAACTTCGGCAGAATGTCTACAAATGGCAAGCCAGGGAAGTCAAGTATGATGATTGCTCCAAATATTTCATCTATTGGCGAAAGTATGATTGCTTTGTGGCTTTGAAACAACACCAGGGCTTACACATGTGTTACAATCCAGAAAACAACATCTGCAAAACCCCGAAGGGAGGCAAGATATGGAACTAGGCCGTAACGGCGAACCTGAAAAGTGCAAGGTAGAGCTATGTCACATGGCAGAGTCCGGTCAATGGAAGGCTAAGAACAGTTGGCGAAGCTGGGCCAAAAAAGAAGAAACACTGGCCTCGTACATTGCCTAGGCACAAGGGCATTGGGGCATTGGTTTTGCTGATGTCTTCCAAAAGGTGCTGGCATGGGCCAGAAGCATTTGGTGACCTACTCCCCAACCTGGATGACTTTGTAAAGCGTTCTGACCTGCAGAAGGCCTCTGGATCTTTCAACGAGGAGGCATGCTGACATGGTCATCGCATGGCCTTACCTCGGATCATGACCTTGTGAGATGCTAAAATGTGCGAGGTTATGTCGTGCAGTCTTTTGTTCATGTCCAAACAGCTTTACGAAACCTGACTTTTGGAATCTTTTGGATATGCTTAGCATGTCCTTTTGTCGAGCGCCCTTGGCAGTGCAAGCTATAGGAAATTCATGTCGACTAGATTGCAGCAGAACAGACCCTCCGTCGCGACAGGTCATCATCTTCATCCGCCGGCAGGGCGTGAGCGGTGCATAAAACCGGGTTTTACTGCGCCATGGCACATCTACTTCCTCTCCGGTCGATTTTTTTGTCCCATTGTCAACTACAGACTATATATGAATAGATGACGGATATATTTCATTATATTTCTTTAGATATATATTATATTTCTCGCATGTTCGAAAATTAAGGCCCACCACCTTTATCCGGTTTACAAGCTGTAAAGGCCCCACACACACACACACACACACCCACACACACACACACGCACACATAAGGCCTGCGATTTCAATGGCAGAGTGGTGTTCTGCTCAGTGCCAGACATTTGGTGAACAGCAAGAGAAGTGGAATAGCACCAAAACAAATGTAAACTTCGAAGCCAAGGAACATATATTTCTGGATTCCAAAAGGAAAATCACCTTCATAATCCATCCTAATCCATTTCGATCTTGGCAAGCTCAGAGGGTGCAGGCAACTTTCATGCGCCCAGGACTATGGATTCTTCAAGATGGGACCAGAGTTAGAACCTCAAGCCTTGGGCGTTGGGTTTGTGCAAGTTCACTCACTTCACTCGCAGAAATGTCCGGAGTGCATGACTAGATGAGATGTGGATCATTGTGGATCCCATCCTGGCTTTTTTTTCGGCTGTGCTAAAGGCATCTAAGGGCACATTGAGTGTGAAATTCCGGTTGTGTTTTCGTGCTGTCGATCAGGTCAGGGCGGAAAAGTAAATGGAGCTTTGACAAATTCCAGGCACATCGTCAGTTGTCAAACAGCCCTTCTAACAGCCCTTGCCTTATGAAAAAGGGTTCCCGGTCAGAATATACGAACCAGAGAAGACATCGGTGTATGTGTATGTGTTTTTTCACGCCCACATGGAAAGCTGGCAAATCTCCAACCAGAGGGGATTATTTTCAGCATTTTTCAGCATGAAAAATCAGCATTAAGAACCTATTTCAGCATTATGTTCCATCTTTTTTCACCTCGGTTCTTCCAGCTCCCGAACCTTCGTATCCGGGTCAATTTGCTTCCTACCAGCTTGGCTTTCAGCAACCGCCGCAGTCTCCGGCTCCCTGTGTGGGAGCTTAAGGGTTCATGGGGAGCCTTCCCATGTGCAACTGCCGCGCGGGGCAGCAACCTGATCAGTGGACTGAAGTTCGAGTTGATGATCTAGAGACCAAACGCCTCGAGACAGCTCGAAAGCTATTTGAGCTGGCTGACTTGAATGGCGATGGGCTGCTCAGCGTCGATGAATTTTCAGAGATGGGTCTGAATCAGACGAAGGTCCATGCGGAGAAGCAGCTGACACCCGGAGACGAGCAACTCATCAAAGATGAATTTGTTCAGAAGTATCAGCGTGAGCTCGATTCGTCACTGCGTCCGGTGACCTGTGACGAGTACCAGGAATATATTCTGCGGTTTGCGAATAGAATCGACCCTGGTGACTTCAAGGCAGGGTCATGGCAATTCTTCTGCCACCTCTCGCAACCTTGCTTAGTAGTCAAAGCCAACAATAACAACATTTTTTTAGGGAAAGACCTGGGAAGCTGTTTGTCATTTCTATGTACAAACAATCCAATTCTGGAGGTAACCCGATTTTGGATATTTTGGTCGGCTCATAGCTTTCAACCTTCTGGAAGAACAACAGATTCAAACCACACCCGGGTCTCATGAGAAGCAGCTGGATCAGATTGGTTGTTTTCCTGCACCCCATCGCGAGGCACAGTCAATGATGCTGGAGGGTTTCTTGGTGGAGGCAACCATCGCTCGATGCATAGCTGTTGAGGAAGCATCGGCGTTGCCAACCATCCTCACAAGTGAATTGGGCAGAGAATGGGGAAAGACTCAATGGCCACAGGAGCCCCTTGACAATGCGGACTGCGGGGGTGTCACACCATCACAAACGTGATGTTTTTGCAGCTGAAAGTGAAAGTGTCTGAAAACAGGTTCAGCTGCACAGTGGTACCAATGGTTGAGAACCAAGTCTTAGCCCAATGACAACGAGAAAGTATGGAATGGGTGTAAACCACGGTAAACCCAATAATAAATGACATATAAATGTTTAAATCTATCATTTGGGGATGGTTTAAAGATGTTTAAAGATGTTTAAAGCACTCATCTGTAAAACACGATTGGTTTCACATGGTTTCACCAATGACCAGGATTTTTTCCAGGTTGGCTCTATCCACCTCGGTGGACATGTTGGGATCATCAGTCGGTGGCGCAGAACAGGCTCCGTTCCGTCAAGCTCGACCACCTCCATTGGTTGCGGGAGCCTGAGGTGAAAATGTCGCATACTGTGTGACTTAAAGAGCATGAGTATGTGACAGCATATGACAGCATATGTACTGGAAATGTGTGCTACTGTATTTTGTAGCTAAAGTTTCGATCACACCAGTGCAGAGTTGCCTTCCCTGCCCTGCGCAGTACCACTTCAACGGCGCTGGGAAAGAGTACTACGAACGACACTGTCATCAGTCGGTGGCCATGGAGGCGCCATTCTGGGGATAGGGATGGGTCAACGCCTGTTTTCGGGAACGAACATCCATTTCCCAGCCATTTTGGTGTGAGGGCATTGGTTTTTGAGACCTTGACTTCAGGAGAATCCCAACTGGTTTGTTGTCGGAAAATGCCATACTTTGGGGCATTCCCGTTTACAAAGACATACCGATTATGGACTACGAAGTTCCAATGACTTCCGAATAGATCTTCAAGTGTTGCAGGTGAAAATGCCTTATTGCCATCATTAAAGTCAGTTTCTTAAATGTGCAATGGCAACGGTCACGCAAAAAAACTAAGATCAGAATATTCTCAGAATATCAGTGAACATTGTAAAATATTTCAGGATTCAACTTGCGTCCCCAAAAATGGATGGGGACACGGTAGATACCCAGCACCGCATGCGTGCAGACTTCCCTCCTGGGCGGGCCAACGGGCAATTGCAGTAGACTCAGCCATCGGCGGATGTGGTGAACAGGCGACATGTAGTTGTAGTTGGGAAAACCATTGATTCATTGATGCTGCATGTGACGTTTTTCCACTTTTCTTGGTGTTGTTTGGAACGTTTTATTCAGCTTCTTAGTGTCTTTGTGTGTATGTCAGAGTTCCTGCTTGTGCTTCAGGAAATGTAGACTTTGGTTAAACATAGTTTGTTGAATCATTGCGCGAAGACCTTGCAACAACGACAGCTATATGAAACTTTGGCACCCAACAGTCATACCTTGATGGTCAGTCATAGTCAAGTCATAGTCACAGTCAAGTCGTACGTAAATATATAGATCATAATATGATACAATCTGCAGCTGCCATCATCAAACTTGACCCTTCCAATTCAGCTGTGAAATGGCCATGCCCAGGTGTGCTCATGGATGTGGACCACCAACGTGAGCTGTTCTTCATCCTCAAAGGGCCCCAGGAGGGTAGCTGGGCCTCAAAGGCTCTTGGATGATTTGGATGTTGGTAGTAGTAGAATTTGGAAGATTGGTTTCCAAGTGCCTTTGTAGCTAGGAAGTTTGCTTTGGCAACCTTGGGCACTTGTGAGGTCACTTACAGAAGGTTGCAAGGGACATTCAAACCGTGTTGACTATGGTTGCAGGGACTTCTTGACTTATATCAACTTATATCACTCAATTCTACTCTAAATGGAACTAACGATTAGATACTAAATGAGAACATAAGATATTTGAATGAGCATGTATGATCCCCTTATGGTATAATATATATATATAATATATATAATATAATATACATATATATATATTATGATATATTATATTTTAATATATATATATACACACATTCTATATATTCTATATATATATATGGTATATATTGTATATTTGTCACTACGTGGTATTGTGATATCCCATGCCTTCCTGCCTGGAGGAGATGGACGTGCAGAAACGCAGCGTCGGATCCTCGGATCCTCGAGATGGGAAGTAGCCAAAATGCAGTAGGAAATACCAAAATATGATGGGACATATGGGACATACTAAGAGGATATATCTAGATATATCATTCATTTATGGGATATATAGTGATTATAGTGAGACATATTGTTCATTTATGGGATATAGTGGAATATATACACCAATCCCAGTATTAGGATATACTAAGAATACATATTAAGTGACCAGATAAGTGATATATCATTCAGTAGGAAACTAAGGGTAACTTCGCACAATGCCACCAATACTATGATCCACCATAATATAACATTCATTTATGGGGATATAGTGGGATGATAATATGACTAACCAACAAATATAATATATATATGTATATATATATATATACTATACACATATTACAGTATTGGGTGTCTGAAAATTGGGCATAGCACCTTTTATAGCCATTGTAAATAGGGGAAATGATGTTCTAATCCTTTGGAATTGGGGATACCCTAGGGTAAACATACAAAAAGATGTGGAAATACACATGGTGGGTTTTCAACATCTATGTTAGTTCACAGGAGGGTATATGTTCAAGCTCTGTATATCTAATTTCCATTTATCAGGCACACGCAAAGCATCCATCATTTGATGTCCTATGTTGGTGAAGAGTCAAGAAAACAGGTATGCTCACCATTGGACCCAAGCCTTTGTGATTCTTGCACTGGCAAACCGTTTGTAAAACGTCACATTTGCAGCCCTGTGGCACATATTTGGTGCCCTCTACGCCCAGGTTCCTTGGCCGAGGCGGGAACTCCATGGAGCACTTTGCATTTCTCAAGGAGAAAGTCTCTCAGAAGAGTTGGGATCAAGCTACTCGCTTACTTGACACTTTGGTCGCCACCAATGGTTCAAGCTTCCTCGCAGTTAGCTCGGCCTTAGATCTCATTGTTGGCTTTTGCTTCAGCATGGCTCTCCCAATGAAGTCTGCAATGAAGGCTATGAAAGCCATGAAGGCCATGAAGGCCATGAAAGCGAAGACATCGATGAAAACCCGCGCTATGAAGAAGAAGGCAGTGAGCAAGATTGCTCGAGGCAAGCTGGCCAAAGTTGTCGTTTTCAAAGGCAACAAAGAGAAGACTGCATCTGGGCACAAAAAGGCAGATCTAATGCTGAACAAGAGAAACAAGACTGTGACCAAGAAGCAGAATGCTGCCGGCAAGAAGGCCTACAAGAACATCTCTGCCTGGACCACCGCAGTGACACAGGCCAGGAAGGAGCTGGGCATCAAAGGTTTCTGTTTGGTGAACGGAAAGACCGCACAAGGCAAGGCACTCTATGCCAGAGCCAAGGCCAATTACGCAGCCTAAAGTCCCCCGCTTTGAGACACGGGCAGTTTCCGCTTTCGTGGTAGTTCACGGAGCGCGACATTTGTCCTCGGATCTTTGCTGTTTGACGCACGGCATGTATAGCCATGTTTGCCGAGCTGAGGCGGCCACGCTGAAGTGACAGAAACTCCGGCAGAGAGTGAAAAAGTGGGGAGGAACGCATCCGCATGAACTGTGTTTGCATGCCATCATGGGTTCTTGCGAGTCTTCCTCAAATTTGTTCGATGTTGTTTGCCAGTGGTATTTAAACTTGTATTTAACTGGTATGGAAGCAGCAGCTGTGCAAGCCAAGATCTACTGTAGTTGTACTGACTGCCTCAATTTACCTCCTCCCGCGGGTACTTCGAATGGTGCCTGGATTTTAATTTATAGATCAGAGAACCATGAGGACCACATGCTTCAAGTTGCTTCCAAGTGTCACTACGAAAAGCCAAGTTGGTCCAAAAAACAACACCTGTTTTGAAAAGCTAAATCGAATCCAAAAGAGAAGTGTTGTAAATAAATGCCAAAAAGTGAACGAACAAACAAATAAACAACAAGAAAAGCAAAATAAAATTCAAAAAGGCGGACAAAAACAGATCGAAAAGAAAAAACATCAGGGTAAATGTCTTTCTTATTTGCGTTCTGTTTTCGAATGCACATTGTTTAAGGCTTTGGGACATCGATGAGCCAACATGTCGCTAGGCCGGCGCCGGTACCACCGCATTCCAGTCAGTTGGCCAGTATAATGGCCAACTTCCAGAGTATTTGGCAGGCTGGGAC
>CAMXCT020000356.1:237155-263581 GCA_947184155.2 Cladocopium goreaui | reverse complement strand
CCACTGCCGTGGGATGACCTGCACAAAACACTGACCGCACAGACTGAACAAGTGGCCGCCGGTACACCGCCCGCCTTGCCACGCATTGGGGCCGAGCTTGGGGAGACTGTTCGGGTCCTGCTCAAGACCAACAAAGCCGGCAGCACGACCGAAGCAGAGATCAAAGGCCTCATTCACCAAGCCAATGTTCGCAGGAAAGTGGTTGTAGATTTGATTCGCCACATGACCACCATCGGGCACCCTGCTTATGCCGCGGTTGATATGGAAGCCGTTGGGCACCGCGCGATGGAGTTGCCAGAAGACGGCGTGCCTCCGGCCGTCCTTTCAGTTATCAAGGTCCAATCCGACGATGCTTCGCACGACAAGCTGCAGCCCCAGAAGGCAGCAACGCCCACAGACGGGAGGCATGCTAGTGACAGCGCTGCTGGGGAGGCATTTGCCACCCAACGCCCAAAAGGCATCGCGGCCGAAGGCCTTGCTGACCAAGACCCAAACCAGACCATGGTCGCAGAGCTGCAGCGGATCAAAGATGACCTGATGCCGCCCCAAGAACGCCATCATCAGACACTCGAAGTGAGGACCGGCAACGTCCTCGTTGATCAATTCAACGGCCTGTATATGCCGCTGGCGTTCCCTTTCTTGTTTCCGTATGGCACCGGCCGCCCGGACGTCGTCAATCACACCTCCGACCCTGGCAGCCAACCTGCTCAAGCAAGAAGGCGCAAAGATGACGCCCCAGAAGTTTCAATTGACGTGTGGGCAGCAGCAATGCAGCGACGGGTGGAGACACAATTTCGGCGAGATTGGGTCTTTATCTTCGTGATATGGAACTATTTGTTCCGGACCATGGTGAACTTGATGAAGAACACGTGCGCGTACACCGTTATGGGCAAGGACGGGAAAGGCAAGCAAATGCTCACGCCGGGTGAAATTGCAGAGGCCGCTGCCAGTTTGTTAGCAAAGCTCCGCGGCACATACACCGATCGAGGCGGCAAGAAGAAAGCCGTGGGCGGCGATCTGTCAAAGCTGCGCCACGCCGCCCTGTCAGAAGCGGAGCAGAAGGTATTGGCCAACGTCGAGGCGCGGACCCGACAAATACCAGGCACCCATGAAATCCGCAAGACCATGCGGCACCAGACGCATGCCAACCGGGTCTGTTACGGCACGTCCATTTTCGTGACCTTCTCGCCCTCCGAGCGGGACAGTCAACTGATGGTGCGACTGGCCCGGGCACGGCAATCAGACCCTGCTATGCAGCATGACCCTGCGCCCAAGCTCCAATCCAGATCCCAGCCAGATTTAGACGTGGAATATTTGAATCTCGCGCCGGAAGCATTGGCCCAAACTATGCTGTCGTACGACGATCGGGTGGCTTTGCTAGCTCGAGATCCCGTTGCTTGCGCAGAGGGCTTCAATATCCTGGTGCTGCTGGCCCTGCGCCACTTGTTCGGCGTCCGCTTTTGTCCACATTGCCCGAACTGCGCAACTTCCGACCGGCCCTGCATGGATGCGTTCGGCAGCAATGCTATGGCCACTGGCGGTATTCTCGGGCGCGTTGATGCAGTTTACGGCTCCATTGAGTGCCAGAAGTCGAGCACGCGCCACGGGCACTTTCAGTTCTTCGTGCAAGGATATCACCAGCACACCCCTTTGGGGGACATTCTCGAAAGAGCGCCTGCGCATGCGCAGCAACTTTTGCAGCAGTGCTCTCGCTACGTTGCCCACGTCCAGAGGACTATTTATGAAGATCCAGAAGCTTGGCGCAATCACGCCAGAGCAGCCTTGGAAGAAGAGTGGCCGGAATATCGAAATTCTTCTCTGATGGTGGGCCGACCGCAATACCAAAGCGACGTCGCCATGGCACCTACTGAGTGGAAGCACCAGTATTTGGTTCGCGATGTCGAGCACTTGCAGCAACACAAGCAGCACCACGTGCACTTGCCGCACGGGCCTGAAGGTCGGCGACTGCCTTTGGCGCATTGCCGTGACCCGAAAGACCCGACCAAATGCAAAGCCGGTTTTCCCAAAGACAAGCAGCTGGCGTCCGAGCCTTGGCTCGTTTGCCCCGCTCGTGCTGAAGAGGCCGGCCTGCCTTCGAAGGGCAAGCGCAATGCTGTTGGCTTGGTGCTTGGGCCGCGCAACGATCCAGACGTCAACGGCAACCACCCGGCCCTGCTCGTAGCCTTGCGGTGCAATGGCGACGTTCAAGTTCCTTATCGCCTACCTTGCATTGCTGAAACCCACGACGAGCGATGCCCGGGCCAATGCCACTTGAAAGCCTCGAGTAAGGAGCTCGTGCGGGCTGCGCAGCGCAACCAGGCGGCACAAGCAGGCTACGCGTGCGATTACCAGAACAAGCGGCTGCCCATCGCCATCAATGAAATTAAGGAATGGGGCTTGGGGCAGCGAAGTTTGGGCACGCAGCTGCACGACAAGCCTGCTGGGTACGTCGGGGCCCGGGTGGCCAAGAGATTGATCACGGATTGCTACGGCAGAGGTGTCGTGCGAGGAGCCGCAGAATGCTTCGAACTCATTGCTCACGCCCGCGACTATGATCCAACTAGCGCAGAGAGCATCAAGACCGCGCCTACCACCACCGTCTGGCTGACGTGTGGTCTGAAGCTATTGCAAGCCAGTTTTCAAGGAGCGCCGTGGCCTCCAGAGCCGAGCCGCGCACAGAAAGACACAAGAGAAGGCAACAGGCCCAAGCTCATTGCATGCCCCCCAGTGACGCTGTATGGGGGCCGGGGCCAGCAAGCCGAAGTGTGGGAGCTTTCGTTCTATGAATTCGTTCGGCATTACTGGCTTCGCCTGGCGTACCATCCGACCACGAAAGCATCGCACAACGACAACATCCAAGCTAGCGGCGCGGCTTGCTTTCATGCCGATCTCACAGAGGCAGGGGCACAGCTGCTTGTAACAAGCAAGGGGCGACCGGCCTTGAAACCGGGCGAGCACTATGCCATCCGTGAAACAGGCGGGGAAGATTGGTTGCCGCTCGGAGGCGGCGAGCACGCCCAGCCCCATCGCCACGATTGGATCATCGTTCCCCGGCCCAGACCATACGTGCCAGTGCTTCCCGGCGCGCAATGGGCGAAGTCGTTAGACGAACAAACCATGATCGTATTGTTGTTGTTTGTCCCGTGGACCAATGATCCAACGCAAGCCACCGATACCGTGCCCCACATCAGCAGCTTGCGCCGGCACTACATGAAAGACTGGCGCCATGCCTCGCGCGCGCGACTCAACCTACACGGTTTCCCCACCGATGAGGTCAAGCGCTTGGTTCAAAACTTCTGTTTTGTGTATTGTCTGCCCCGGGACTTGGCACCTGCGGAAGAGCTCATGGAAAACAGCGATAACGAGGTGGAAGATGATGAGCCACTGGCATTATCCTTTGAAGACAAATTGGCCATCCGAAGCACCCACATCAGGGGCGGCCGGAGCGGAGAGGTTGATGACGCCAGCGACGCCGATCCCTTCGAGGCCAACGAAGCAGCAGATGGAGCTACCCAACAGCAGAGAACCAAGCAGATGTTCGAGATCTCAAAGAACATCTGGCTTCGGGCTGAAGGCGAAGGCGCCGTCGACCTTCGCCTGGTTCAACACCACCAAGCCTACGAAGCGAAGGCCGCAATACAAGATACGGCGCAAGTCATACAAGCAGCGCGCACCAGCAGGGACAAAGGCGGCGACGCGCATCCAATGCCCGGATTAGTTCCACAGGTGTCGGCGCGTCCTCCATTGACTGCAGCACAGCTCAAAGAATGGTTGAACAGCGACGCGGTCCACGGGCACACGAATGCTAAACAGTTTGAGTTCTTGGAGCACGTTGTGGAGCGCGTGCTGGTTGAATACGATCTGGTAAAGCCAGAAGATACCCGGCGAAAGAGCATCGAGCCATTAATCTGGCTACTGCACGGCCCTCCAGGCACAGGCAAATCCCACGTCCTGAAGTTTCTACGCCAGCTCTTCAATGAAATCCTGGGGTTTGTGCAAGGGATCGATTATGAATTCACCGCCTTCCAAGCCGTCAACGCCAAAGACATCAAGGGCAAGACGATCCACCACGCCCTCGGCTTGAGCGTGGGCACCCAGGCTCATGAGCCCATCAGCGCAGAGACGGCCAAGCGCATAGCCAATTGGCGCTGGCTCATCACAGACGAAATCAGTTTGGTGCAAGCTAGGTTACTTGCCATGACGGAGCACCGCCTTCGCTCCGTCGTGCCCTCTGCCAACGAGTGGAAGCACAATGCTGTCGGTACCGTGCGACCCTTCGGCGGCATCAACGTCGTGTTCACAGGTGATTTTCATCAGCTTCCACCGCCCAGCGGTGGCTACCTCGGAGACGTGCCTCACAGCTTGCGGGGACGGACAGACGAAGCTGCCGATCCGATGGTGGAGCATGGCCGGGAGCTCTTTTGGCTCCAAGGGGTGCAAGGGGTGACGGAACTCGAAGAGCGGCAGCGTTGCAAAGACCCTTGGTGGAACGAATTTAACGATGAACTTCGGGATGGCCGCCTGTCTGTTCGGAACTGGCGATATGTGCACGGCATGGGGGTGGAAGGATGCACGCTGTCCGCTGAAGAGCGCTCTTCACGATGCCGGGTGGTGACGAGCTGCGCAGACCCTCGCCTCCAGCTACCAAAGTTCAAGGATGCTGTGGTCATAGTGGCAAACAACGACGCCAGGTACCAAATCAATAAGGATCGGGCAGAAGCCTATGGCCGCGAATCCGGGGCAGTCGTGCGCTGGGCGATCGCGTGCGACCGTGCTTCCAGCGCGGCCTTGCAGACCAAGCCTTGCGACAAGAGAACCAAGATGCAATGGCTGCAGCTGCCTGACCGTAGCACGGGGGATTTGTGCGGCGCCCTGCCTCTGGCGATAGGCATGCCTGTGGCCTTGACAGACCATTGGGACCGGTCAGAAGACAAGAGCCTGCTGCGCGGCAGCCGTGGACACGTCCATTCTTGGGTTTGGGCAGAGAATGATGACCAGCCTAGCGTGGTATTTGTGAAGTTCGAGAACGCAGATTGGCAGCTGGAGGGCACGCCAGAGCCAGGCATCTATCCTGTTTGGCCGGTCAAGCGGGCCTGGTATTTGGATGCTTCCCGGGACAAGCCGGTTCTGAAGGTCACGCGCAAGCAAGTGCCATTGACGCCGGCGTTTGCATTGACAGCGCACGGCAGCCAAGGCAAGACCTTGCGCGCCGCCATGGCCGACCTCAACGTCGACAAGCGGACGGACATCACCTTTGGCACCGTGGCCACAAGCAGGGTGCAGAGCCGGGAAGACTTCTTGATCCTGCGGCCCTTTCCCTTGTGGCTCTACCAAAGGGGGGCACCGGAAGGACCAGCGCTCATGCTCCAGATCCTGCGGGGCGAAGAGGTGGATTGGGAGCTCTACCGCGAAGCGCGTGCCCCCATGGCTCCATGCAAGGCCTGCGGGGTCTTGAAGCAACTGGATTGCTTTTCTTTCCACCAATGGGAATGCGCGCGCTCCAACAGGCCAGCCCAATGCATGCTGTGCAGTAACAGTGGCAACGGGCCAGACAAGCGGAAGAGCTTCAGGAGCAAGCTTACCAAGCAGCGGTGTGCCAGCTGCTGCGTATACAAGATCCAAGAAGCGTTTCCAAAGGCCCAGCTTTCGCAGGAACATGCCGAAGACAGACAGCGTTGTCTCACCTGCTGCAAGGCGTCGCAATTCTTGTTTTGTGGGGCATGCCGGGAGACCAAGCAAGTGGACGCCTTTGCCGCAAGTATGGTGACCTGCCTGCAAGGGCACGCCGTCTGCACTTCCTGCCAAGAATCAGCCCATGCCGGCGTAAGGCGCGGCCAGCGGCTGGATTGGTTTACCTGCAAGGGATGCTCCCAATTCCTGCCACGTACAGCGGCCACCCAAGCAGCGCAGGGCAAGCAGGTGCAACACTGCACAAACTGCGCCAGTGGTACACAGTGGAAGGCTGGACAGCAAACTTGCCGAAAGTGCGGCGCCAAATGGGCCCAGGAGATGCCAGATAAGGACAAACGCATCCGGAGGTGCCCAAAGTGCAGGAAATAAGGCCCTGGTTGATGCTGCGCGTGGTACATGACGGGACTCGGGCGCTTCAACGGCGCGTCGGCAGTCGGGCGGCAAGATTGCGAGTGCTTTTTGTACACAGCAGGACGTGCTTGAAGTAGCAGCGTCATATGCAGATTGGAAAAAAAGCAAGGAGCGAAAAGCCACCTGTAGACGCGCGAAGCAGAAGACCAAGTCGTTTCCCAGGACAGTCCTATAGTTACGAAGCGCCCAAAAAAAGCACGAGCGTCGGTGAGTGGCGACGGAGTGAGCTTATGTAGTTTTGGACATGGCCTTTTGAAGGTGAATGAATGGACATGTAGTTATGAAAAGCGAAGTTGAGATTGACGCGCCCTTCAGCCTCAGAAGTGCAATTCTGAAACGTCCTGGTTTAGCAAGAATAGTTTTGGGAAGTAGAGTTTTGGATTTTGAGTTTTGGGAAATGCAGTTTTGGGTTTTGGATTTTGGGAAATTTAGTTTTGGATTTTTTTGAGTTTTGGATTTTGGATTTTGGGAAATGTAGTTGTGGATTTTGAGTTTTGGATCTTGAGTTTTGAGAAAGTGTGGTTTTGGAAAGTGTAGTTTTAGAAAGTGTAGTTTTAGAAAGTGTAGTTTTAGAAAGTGTAGATTTAGAAAGTGTAGTTTTAGACAGTGTAGTTTTGGAAAGTGTAGTTCTAGAAAGTGTAGTTTTAGAAGGTGTAGTTTTAGAAAGTGTAGTTTTAGAAAGTGTAGTTTTAGACAGTGTAGTTTTAGAAAGTGCAGTTTTAGAAAGTGTAGTTTTAGAAGGTGTAGTTTTAGAAAGTGTAGTTTTAGAAGGTGTAGTTTTAGAAAGTGTAGTTTTAGAAAGTAAGGTTTGGGGTCGAGGCCCCCCTGTGCCCCCAGGCAAATAGTGGAAAGTGTAGCTTTGGAAGGTGTAGTTTTAGAAGGTGTAGTTTTAGAAAGTGTAGTTTTAGAAGGTGTAGTTTTAGAAAGTGTAGTTTTAGAAAGTGTAGTTTTAGAAAGTGTAGTTTTAGAAAGTGTAGTCTTAGAAAGTGTAGTTTTAGACAGTGTAGTTTTAGAAAGTGTAGTTTTAGAAAGTGTAGTTTTAGGAAGTGTAGTTTTAGAAAGTAAGGTTTGGGGTCGAGGCCCCCCCTGTGCCCCCAGGCAAATAGTGGAAAGTGTAGCTTTGGAAGGTGTAGTTTTAGAAGGTGTAGTTTTAGAAAGTGTAGTTTTAGAAGGTGTAGTTTTAGAAAGTGTAGTTTTAGAAAGTGTAGTTTTAGAAAGTGTAGTTTTAGAAAGTGTAGTCTTAGAAAGTGTAGTTTTAGACAGTGTAGTTTTAGAAAGTGTAGTTTTAGAAAGTGTAGTTTTAGGAAGTGTAGTTTTAGAAAGTAAGGTTTGGGGTCGAGGCCCCCCCTGTGCCCCCAGGCAAATAGTGGAAAGTGTAGCTTTGGAAGGTGTAGTTTTAGAAGGTGTAGTTTTAGAAAGTGTAGTTTTGGGTCGAGCCCCCCCCCCTGGCCCCCCAGGCAAATAGTGGAAAGTGTAGTTTTGGAAGGTGTAGTTTAGAAAGTATAGTTTTAGAAAGTGTAGTTTTAGAAAGTAAAGTTCTGGGTCGAGCCCCCCCCCCGGCAAACAATCTGACTTTGGGATAAACAAAACTCTGAACACCAGATTGGTCTTGGGAAAGTACTTGAGTGCCAACTGTGTTGGCGAACCCTCAACTCTAAACCCTAAACTTTCCCAATTAAATCTTAAACTCTAAATTCTAAACCTAAACTTTGGCCAACATAAACCCTTAACTTTTCCAAAGAAGGCCCCTGGTCAGGATCTAACCCTAAACCCTGTAAAATGATCATTTTTTAGTGGCAAAAAACGATTTTTGAAGGTGCCTAAATTTTCCGGGTTTTTGGACTGCCTAACTCAACCCTAAACTTTGCCCGATAGACCCTAAACTCTGAACTCTAAACCCTAAACTTTGCCCAATAAAATCTAAATACTAAACTCTTAACCCTAAACTTTGCCCAACAAACCCTAAATGCTAAACTCTTAACCCTAAATTTTGTCCAAAAAACCAGGCTTTTTGCATGGGCTAAACCTTGTCCAATGAACTCTAAACCAGGGGTTTTAGGATTACACACTAAACCCTCAAGTCTAAACCCTAAACTTTCCCAATTAAATCTTAAACTCTAAACCCTAAACTTTGGCCAACATAAACCCTCAACTTTTCCAAAGAAGGCCCCTGGTCAGGATCTAACCCTAAACCCTGTAAAATGAGCATTTTTTAGTGGCAAAAAACGATTTTTGAAGGTGCCCAAATTTTCCGGGTTTTTGGACCGCCCAGCTCAACCCTAAACTTTGCCCGATAAACCCTAAATTTTGCCCAATAAATTCTAAACCCTAAACTCTTAGGGTTTAGGGTTTATAGAAGTTATATAGGGTTTGGGTCCGCAGAAAACGTTTCTCCAAAAACGCCAAAAATGAAGAGTTTTTTTTTAACTTTCAAGCCTTCAAGCTTCCAAAAGGGCCAAGAAGCTTCAAAAGGGCAAAAATTCAAGCCTTCAAGCCCCAAAAGGCCCAAATTCAAGCCTTCAAGCCCTAAAAGGGCCCAAATTCAAGCCTTCAAGCCCCGAAAGGCCAAAAAGTTTCAAAAGGGCCAAAATTCAAGCCTTTAAGCTTCCAAAAGGGCCAAAAAGCTTCAAAAGGGCCAAAATTCAAGCCTTCAAGCCCTAAAAGGGCCCAAATTCAAGCCTTCAAGCCCTAAAAGAGCCAAAATTCAAGCCTTTAAGCCCCAAAAGGGCCCAAATTCAAGCCTTCAAGCCCTAAAAGGGCCCAAATTCAAGCCTTCAAGCCCCGAAAGGCCAAAAAGTTTCAAAAGGGCCAAAATTCAAGCCTTCAAGCTTCCGAAAGGGCCCAAATTCAAGCCTTCAAGCAGGGGGCCCCATGAAGCAAAAAAAATTAGGCCACATTATGTGGAAAAAGGGGGCCCCATGAAGCAAAAAAAAATAAAGCCAAATTATGTGGAAAAAGGGGGGCCCATGAAGCCAAAAAAAATAATGCCAAATTATGTAGAAAAAGGGGGCCCCATGAAGCAAAAAACAATTAGGCCACATTATGTGGAAAAAAGGGGTGCCCATGAAGCAAAAAGCAATTAGGCCACATTATGTGGAAAAAAGGGGGGCCCATGGAGCAAAAAAAAATAGGCCACATTATGTGGAAAAAAGGGGGCCCCATGAAGCCAACAAAAATAAGGCCAAATTATGTGGAAAAAAGGGGGCCCCATGAAGCCAAAAAAAATAAGGTCAAATTACGTGGAAAAAAGGGGCCCCATGAAGCCCAAAAAAAATAAGGCCAAGGTACGCTATCCAGACCCTATTAATGAAGGCGTGGAGGCCTCCCAGAAGGCAGCCTTAAAGGCAAGGTACGCTATCCGGACCCTATTAATGAAGGCCCGGAGGCCTCCCAGAAGGCAGCCTTAAAGGCAAGGTACGCTATCCGGACCCTATTAATGAAGATGAAGGCCTGGAGGCCTCCCACAAGGCAGCTTTAGAGGCAAGGTACGCTATCCAGACCCTATTAATGAAGGCTTGGAGGCCTCCCAGAAGGCAGCCTTAAAGGCAAGGTACGCTATCCGGGCCCTATTAATGAAGGCCTGGAGGCCTCCCACAATACAGCTTTAGAGGCAAGGTACGCTATCCAGACCCTATTAATGAAGGCCTGGAGGCCTCCCAGAAGGCAGCCTTAAAGGCAAGGTACGCTATCCGGACCCTATTAATGAAGGCCTGGAGGCCTCCCAGAAGCAGCTTTAAAGGCAAGGTACGCTATCCGGACCCTATTAATGAAGGCTTTCAGAAGGCAGCTTTAGAGAATTATGAGGAAAAAAGGGGCCCCATGAAGCAAAAAGCAATTAAGCCACATTATGTGGAAAAAAAGGGGGGCCCATAAAGCAAAAAAAATTAGGCCACATTATGTGGAAAAAGGGGGGCCCATGAAGCAACAAGAAAAATAAGGCCAAATTATGTAGAAAAAGGGGGCCCCATGAAGCCAAAAAAAATAAGGCCAAATTATGTGGAAAAAAGGTGGCCCCATGAAGCAAAAAACAATTAGGCCACATTATGTGGAAAAAAGGGGGCCCCATGAATCAAAAAGCAATTAGGCCACATTATGTGGAAAAAAGGGGGCCCCATGAAGCAAAAAAAATTAACATTATGTGGAAAAAAGGGGGGCCCATGAAGCCCAAAAAAAATAAGGCCAAATTATGTGGAAAAAAGGGGGGCCCATGAAGCCAAAAAAAAATAAGGCCAAATTATGTGGAAAAAAAGGGGCCCCATGAAGCCCAAAAAAAATAAGGCCAAGGTACGCTATCCAGACCCTATTAATGAAGCCTGGAGGCCTCCCAGAAGGCAGCCTTAAAGGCAAGGTACGCTATCCGGACCCTATTAATGAAGGCCCGGAGGCCTCCCAGAAGGCAGCCTTAAAGGCAAGGTACGCTACCCGGACCCTATTAATGAAGGCCTGAAGGCCTCCCACAAGGCAGCTTTAGAGTCCAGGTACGCTATCCAGACCCTATTAATGAAGGCCTGGAGGCCTCCCAGAAGGCAGCCTTAAAGGCAAGGTACGCTATCCGGACCCTATTAATGAAGGCCTGGAGGCCTCCCAGAAGGCAGCCTTAAAGGCAAGGTACGCTATCCGGACCCTATTAATGAAGGCCTGGAGGCCTCCCACAAGGCAGCTTTAGAGGCCAGGTACGCTATCCAGACCCTATTAATGAAGGCCTCGAGGCCTCCCAGAAGGCAGCCTTAAAGGCAAGGTACGCTATCCGGACCCTATTAATGAAGGCCTGGAGGCCTCCCACAAGGCAGCTTTAGAGGCAAGGTACGCTATCCGGACCCTATTAATGAAGGCCTGGAGGCCTCCCAGAAGGCAGCTTTAGAGGCAAGGTGCGCTATCCAGACCCTATTAATGAAGCCCTGGAGGCCTCCCAGAAGGCAGCCTTAAAGGCAAGGTACGCTATCCAGACCCTATTAATGAAGGCCTGGAGGCCTCCCAGAAGGCAGCTTTAGAGGCAAGGTGCGCTATCCGGACCCTATTAATGAAGGCCTGGAGGCCTCCCAGAAGGCAGCTTTAAAGGCAAGGTACGCTATCCGGACCCTATTAATGAAGGCTTTCAGAAGGTAGCTTTAGAGAATTATGAGGAAAAAAGGGGGCCCATGAAGCCAAAAAGAAATAGGCACATTTATGTACAGAAAAAAGGGGGGCCCATGAAGCCCAAAAAAAATAAGGCAAAATTATGTGGAAAAAAGGGGGCCCATGGCCCCATGAAGCCAAAAAAATAAGGCCAAATTATGTGGAAAAAAGGGGGCCCCATGAAGCAAAAAAAGCAACATTATGTGGAAAAAAGGGGGCCCCATGAAGCCCAAAAAAAATAAGGCCAAATTATGTGGAAAAAAGGTGGCCCCATGAAGCCAAAAAAAATAAGGCCAAACTATGTGGAAAAAAGGGGGCCCCATGAAGCAAAAAAAATAAGGCCAAATTATGTGGAAAAAAGGGGGCCCCATGAAGCCAAAAAAAAAAGGCCAAATTATGTGGAAAAAAGGGGCCCCATGAAGCCCAAAAAAAATAAGGCCAAGGTACGCTATCCAGACCCTATTAATGAAGCCTGGAAGCCTCCCAGAAGGCAGCCTTAAAGGCAAGGTACGCTATCCGGACCCTATTAATGAAGGCCCGGAGGCCTCCCAGAAGGCAGCCTTAAAGGCAAGGTACGCTATCCGGACCCTATTAATGAAGGCCTGAGGCCTCCCACAGGGCAGCTTTAGAGGCCAGGTACGCTATCCAGACCCTATTAATGAAGGCCTGGAGGCCTCCCAGAAGGCAGCCTTAAAGGCAAGGTACGCTATCCGGACCCTATTAATGAAGGCCTGGAGGCCTCCCACAAGGCAGCTTGAGAAGCAAGGTACGCTATCCGGACCCTATTAATGAAGGTCTCCCAGAAGGCAGCCTTGAAGGCAAGATACGCTATCCGGACCCTATTAATGAAGGCCTGAAGGTCTCCCACAAGACAGCTTGAGAAAGGTACCCTATCCGGACCCTATTAATGAAGGTCTCCCTGAAGGCAGCCTTGAACGCAAGGTATGCTATCCGGACCCTATTAATGAAGGGCTTCCCAGAAGGCAGCCTTAAAGGCAAGGTACGCTATCCGGACCCTATTAATGAAGGCCTGGAAGCCGCCCAGAAGGCAGTCTTAGAGGCTAGGTACGCTATCCAGACCCTATTAATGAAGGCCTGGAGGCCTCCCAGAAGGCAGCCTTAGAGGCTAGGTACGCTATCCAGACCCTATTAATGAAGGCCTGGAGGCCTCCCACAAGGCAGCTTTAGAGGCCAGGTACGCTATCCAGACCCTATTAATGAAGGCCTGGAGGCCTCCCAGAAGGCAGCCTTACAGGCAAGGTACGCTATCCGGACCCTATTAATGAAGGCCTGGAGGCCTCCCGGAAGCAGCTTTAAAGGCAAGGTACGCTATCCGGACTTTATTAATGAAGGCCTCCAAGAAGGCAGCTTTAGAGGCAAGGTACGCTATCCGGACCCTATTAATGAAGCGCTTCCAAGAAGCTAACCTAAAGGCAAGGTACGCTATCCAGACCCTATTAATGAGGGCCTGGAGGCCTCCCACAAGGCAGCTTTAGAAGCCAGCTACGCTATCCAGACCCTACTAATGAAGGCCTGGACACCTCCCAGAAGGCAGCCTTAAAGGCAAGGTACGCTATCCGGACCCTATTAATGAAGGCTTGGAGGCCTCCCACAAAGCAGCTTGAGAGGCAAGGTACGCTATCCGGACCCTATTAATGAAGGCCTCTTAAAGGCAAGGTACGCTATCCGGACCCTATTAATGAAGGCCTGGAGGCCTCCCAGAAGGCAACCTTACAGGCAAGGTACGCTATCCGGACCCTATTAATGAAGGCCTGGCGGCCTCCCAGAAGCAGCTTTAAAGGCAAGGTACGCTATCCGGACTTTATTAATGAAGGCCTCCAAGAAGGCAGCTTTAGAGGCAAGGTACGCTATCCGGACCCTATTAATGAAGGGCTTCCAAGAAGCTAACCTAAAGGCAAGGTACGCTATCCGGACCCTATTAATGAAGGCCTGCAAGCCTCCCAGAAGCAGCTTGGGAGGTAAGGTACGCCGTCCAGACCCTATTAATGAAGGCCTGGAGGCCTCCCAGAAGGCAGTCTTAGAGGCAAGGTACGCTATCCAGACCCTATTAATGAAGGCCTGGAGGCCTCCCAGAAGGCAGCCTTAAAGGCAAGGTACGCTATCCGGACCCTATTAATGAAGGACTTCCAAGAAGCTAACTTAAAGGCAAGGTACGCTATCCAGACCCTATGAATGAAGGCCTGGAGGCCTCCCACAAGGCATCTTTAGAGGCAAGGTACGCTATCCGGACCCTATTAATGAAGCCCTGCAAGCCTCCCAGAAGGCAGCTTGAGAGGCAAGGTACGCTATCCGGACCCTATTAATGAAGGCCTGGAGGCTTGCAGCTTTAGAGGCAAGGTACGCTATCCGGACCCTATTAATGAAGGGCTTCCATGAAGCTAACCTAAAGGCAAGGTACGCTATCCGGACCCTATTAATGAAGGCCTGGAAGCTTCCCAGAAGCAGCTTCAGAGGCAAGGTACGCTATCCGGACCCTATTAATGAAGGGCTGGAAGCCTCCCAGAAGGCAGCTTTTGAGGCAAGGTACACTATCCGGACCCTATTAATGAAGGCCTGGAGGCCTCCCAGAAGGCAGCTTTAGAGGCAAGGTACGCTATCCGGACCCTATTAATGAAGAGCTCCCAGAAGGCAGCCTTAGAGGCAAACCATTTTCGTCCCAATTTGGCACTACAGAACCATTGCTGACAGCACCGTGACGCGTTATGCTCAAACCGTTCCTTATCAGTTCCTTTTATTCGCCGAAGCTTGTTTGCAGAGACTGTTCACGACGGGCCTTGAAAACCATATTTGCACTTGGAACCTGGGATGAAGCATGTCCTATTTGTCGCTCTTGTATGAACACTTTGCTACTAGGGGATTCTTACAGGAGCTTACCCCTGACCAACATTCTTTGCACATACTTTCAATACGTCACGGCCCCATCCTGGAACGTGAGTATAGCATGACTGCACTGTCCGCTCAGGCCACTTGCCGCATTTCGGTTTCAATTGCTTCTTCTTCTGCCGCAGAGGCCCAGAGTTTTACATGAGCGACTTGTTCGTGTACTTCTGCAGGACCGCACGACCATAGGCAGCAGTTGAACTCATAGAAGTTCTAGTGACGGCACTGCTTTTCGTGTATGTCAAGCTATGTTCTTATAAGCACAGCAGAAGCGATTTCGGTTTACGCTTGGACACCTTGGAGTGCAGTTGGTTGTACATGCCTGTCTTTTTCATATTCCTTTGATCTGCAGCCGTTTGAACATACCAAATTCGACGCAGTAGCCAGCCCTGTCAAGTAAAGTTTGTACAGAGGATAAAATATTCACGCGCGCAGGCACACAGATATACAAATATATATATATATACACACACGAATAAGTAACAAACCATATCATAGGCTGCAGCCTGTCAGTTTTGATCTCTATCATCCCGGCGCTCGCGCCATGCCTGCTTGTGGGCGTTGTGGCGAAGGGACCCGGCGCGGCAGAGGGCGAGGGTGGTGCAGCAACGAAGCTTGCAGAGAGGCAGAGAAGAAGGAGAATGAGGAGAAGCAGCAAGCTGCGAAGCACCAGCAGCAAATTGAACGCAGAGGGCAAGGTGCTGGCCGTCGCGGCCCTCGTCCAAGCGAAGATGTCCTTGTGGAGCAGGAGGCCAAGCGCTTGCGAAAAGAGGAGCGCGAAGAGAAGGAAGCTGCCAGGCAAGCGCGGAAGGAGGAGCGCGAAGAGAAGGAAGCTGTCAGGCAAGCACGGAAAGAAGAGCGCAAAGAGAAGGACGCTGGTGAGCGGGGACCCTGCCCTGGAGAAGGGACGGCCGGCACCGGTCGGCCCATGGACACTGAGGAGGTGCGGGCGGAGAGAGAGGAGATACGACTTGGCCTTGCTTTCTTCGGTGAGAACGACTTTGAGGATGTGAAGGCATCCTATGAGGAGTTCCTTGGCAAGTGGGGCCGCTTTGGCTTGTCGAAGGCTTGTGAAGAATACGGCACGCTGACGCCCGGGAAGCATTGCTGCCGCTCCAAGACCACGCAGAAGATAGCTTGCAAGAACTGCCGGGAGAAGAGGACCAAGTACGCACTGCCACCGCTGCCACCCGTTCCAGCACCGCTAGTCGCCCTCAGTTCTTTGGAGAAGCGGCTGCTCGCGATGGCGAAGGTGGATCAGGTGCTGATTGACAAGCTGCCCGCCGGCGGCCCAAGCGCACAATGGGGGAGGATGTATGTGACTCCTATGGACGAGCCTTGTCTGTGCAACGTGTTGGATGGCGCGGAGCTTGGGGAGGACGGCCAGGTCTATGTCAATGGGGTGCAGGGCATGCTGTCTTCAACGGCTCGGCTCCAACCTCTCCAGGTTGCCCTACAAACTTTGCAGGCAGAGCACACGGCATACAAAGACAGCCCTGCGGTGGAGAAGACCCTCGCCGACATGACCCACATCCTGGAATACATGCCTACTGCCCAGCCGCTTCCGGACCACGACGAGCCAGCATTGAACGGAGAAGAGAACCTGGAGGTTACCTACCTGTTGCCCCGCGACCCTGCCATCCCCAAAGCCGATCGAAGAGACTTGCAAGAGCTTCGGCGCAAGGCCGGACACACTGAGGTGAACATCGATACAAAGCTCTTTCCGCATTTGTTTCCTGATGGCCAAGGAGGGTATGACCCGGACGCCTACCCGAAGTTCGTCGAATATGCCCGGAAGCGCTTGCTTGGGCAAGATGGGCGCTTCGAGAATGATGCCGCCTATATCATGTGGCTACTGGAGGAGCAGATGAAGAAACACCTGTCCGGCAACATCAACGTCCGCATGAAAGGCCAGCTTGCACCCAAGCTTGGGGACCGATATGCCGACTTCAACCACCAGATCTTGACGGCTTTGCGGGACTTGCCCGGCACCCAGCCCTACCTCTTCTCCAAGCGGGGCGTGGCCCTCGGCATGTACGAGCAGCTGGGCAAGCCACAATTCTTCCTGACCCTGACCTGCCACGCCAAGCAGCCCAACATCTTGGCGGCCGTCATCACCGCCAAGCTCATCCGCATGCATGGCTGTGCACCGTGTGATGAGGTTGCAGAGGTCCTCCACCAGTACCAGAGAGACGAGAACTACAAGTGGCATGGCATGACGGCCACCCAGCTCTGCAATTCCATGCCTGCAATCGTGGCCCGGCAGTTCACGCATGGTCTGCGCCAACTTCTGCACTGGCTTGGTGCCGAGGATTTCGCGGCCGAAGGAGCCGATGAGCAGGACCGCCCAGGTGAAGAGGGCGGGAACAGCAAGCGCAGAGGGGAGGATGAGGAGTACGAGGCGGCCCCTGCCATGGGCGAAGACGGCCGGTTTCATAAAGTCAAGCAGGACAGGCGGCCCTTCAAGGTCTTGGATTACATCGTCCGGATCGAGTGGCAGAAGCGGGGCTATCCCCACGCCCACATCCTCTTGTGGGCAGATGTGCCTGATGTCAGTGGAAAGAAGCGGCCTGAACGTACAGCCGCAGAGGAGGAGGAAGAGGAAATGGCCGACTGGTCCGACGAGGACGTGTGTGCCAACATCGTGCCCGCCAGCGCCGAGGACCTCAGCGACAAGTACATCAGCACCAAGTCGGCCAACCGCTGGATGAAAGACGAGCGTGTGGAGCCGGAGACCCGCGGAGTCATGGCCAAGCTGGCAACCATGGTGGAGCACTCCTGCGGCCCCTACTGCGGCAAGTTCCCCCTGGGCGCCTGTCGCTTTGGTTTTCCGAGGGCGGCAGAGAAGCAAACTCGCTGGCGTACCCCGCAGGAACAGTTCGCGAGCCGCTGGAAATCGAGCCTGGCAGCCAGGAGGCACGAAGATGATGGCTTCGTGGGCCAGTACAACAAAGCCATCCTCCGACAGTGGCGGGCGAGCATGGACCTGCAAGTTGTTTGCGAGCTCAACTGCGCCAGCAAGTACATCTTGGGCTACTGCTTCAAGTCCGAGGAGGACCTGGCCGCCAAGAAGCCCGTGGATGATATCTTGCAGACCTACCTACAGGATACTGGGCGCATGGACCTGAGCAACAACGAGGTGTACAAGGCCGCGCACGCTGCAACGCAGGGCCGCACGACGTCCACCTTCGAAGGGGTGCGCTACATCCTGGGCTACTCGCCGGTCTTCTTCTCCAGAGACAATGTCTGGCTTCAGGTGGGGCCGCCCAGCACATGGACATTGTCGGTGCCGCAGGTAGATGAAGAACAAGCCCTACGGGACCCGGCCGCCTACAAAGACAAGCAGCAAGAGGCAGGTCAGCACGTCCCATCGGCGCATCGGTGGTATCAGCAGCTGCAGCAGCATTTCCCGGATGTGGAGATCACGGTGCCTGTGGAGGGGCGCGCGCCCGTATCAAGACCCTGGCGCGAGATCACCTTCTTCGACTTTGCTGCGGGCTTCCGCTTTGGTGGACGCGTCTTTAATCCTGACAAGGTCGAAGCCAGGAAGCGGCCTGCGATTGTTGGACATCGCAACTACAGCCCGGACCTGCAGCCAGAAGAGTTCTACTATTCGAAGCTGCTCCTCTACCTGCGTTGGGTTGAGCCGGGGGATTGGCTCACAGAAGCAGACTGTCGCAGCCACGCCGCGGCCTTTCATCGCATCGCCATGGACTGCGACCAGCACCCCACCTTCCTGCAATCTGTGTGCTTTCCGAAATTGGATGGAACGGTTCAAGCAGCAAGGGAACTACAGGCAGTGCAGGCTGTGATGTTCCTCAAGGCAAAGTTGGATGATGCCACCTGGACACGCACCCGCGCAGAAGAGGACAACTACCAGGACTCCATACGAATCATGCAGGCGCTGAAGGAGCGCCATGGCGAGGACATCGACTTCATGGCCCCAGACAACGTGCCGACTGGTCCTGCCACTGATATCTTCGCTCCGGTGGAAGGTGGTGAGGCGGGGGAATTGTTTATACAAATATATAAATGTGTATTTATACAAACATAGATCTATGGTTTACTTTATCGATCCGATTGTACATCCATCCATCTATCAATCTATCTACCTACCTATCTAGTTATCTAAATATAAATAACTATATTATACATACATACATATATATAGATATATATTGAAAGAACGGTTGGGTTTGCCAAGGTTTTTGAAGGAGGGTATCACGGCGAATAGATTGTCATAGATGCATCTTCAAATTTTGACCCTCCCTTGCCATGTCACGCACGACCCCTCCACCCTTCTTCGTCGCTATATGCTGCGTCAGGAAGCCTTCAACATGCTGACCGTCGAGGACCCGAGCCCGGACGTCTTGAAACAGAGGCATTGCATGGAATACATCCTGCGCTCCGTGCTCGAGGGGCCAAATTCCAAGGATAGAGGCAACATTCAAGAACGCCTCAACTTGCTGGTTCACGGACCGGGCGGCTGCGGGAAGTCAGTCGTGATCAGAGCCGCCGCCCACATGTTGCGCCAGAGCGGGCGAGGTGTGTTGCTCACAGCGCCAACTGGGGTTGCAGCGTTCAACATCAACGGCACCACCTTGCATTTCAGCCTGCAGATCCCTGTTCAGAACCAGAGCTATGGAAAGGTTGGAGACGTACCCTTGCCACGGGGTGAGAGACTGGCTATGCTGCAGAGCCATTTGAAGCACGTGGATATTTTGATGGTTGACGAGATGAGCTTCGTCTCATCGGATCTGTTGGAACGCATGGACCAGCACCTGCGCCTGGCTCGGGACATGCCGCACCACCCCTTTGGCGGTTTGCACGTGATCTTCATCGGCGACCTCTACCAGCTACCGCCGCCTGGAGGCCAGGCGCATTTGCACCTTAAAACCCTTTGATGAGGTTGCGCGTGCTTGGTATTGGGGGAGGCTTAAGTGATCACAATCCTTTTTTTCCTATATATGGCACACACACCGACTTATTATTGTATTTGTATGCTACCACCTAGGTAAAAGATATATAGGTTTGGCCCCTTTCAATGCCCAGGCCGGCCGATCTTCGCCAGCAAGCTGTGGGAGCGGTTCGAGCTCTGCGAGCTGGAGGGCAATCAGCGGGCAGGACAGGATCCAGCTTGGGCAGCATTATTGGCACGGGTTCGTTTGGGTCGGTGGACAGATGAGGATCTTCGGGTCCTGGAAAGCTGGGACACTGTGAAGCACCGCAGCCTTCAACCAGCACCTGGCGCAGTGCACCTCTACGCGACCCGGGCAGCCGTGGCAACCCGCAATCATTATTACATCCAAGACCACGTGGAGAGCACCAACGCCGACCTCCATGAATGCCCTGCCGTCGACACCTCCGTTGGCTCCGGCGCCCCCTTGCCCCCAGAGAAGGCATGGCCGGATCCAGAGGACACCGGGGGAATGGAGTTGTTGCGGCGGCTTGCTGAGGCTGCCAAGGTCATGCTGCGAATGAACCTCGATGTCCAAGATGGCTTAGTCAACGGCGCCTGCGGCATAGTTGAGCACATTGACACCTACAACACCAGGGAGGTCGAGAAGGTATGGGTCAAGTTCGAGAAGGGCGCAGGTAGTAGGTGGCAGGCGGCCAATGAGACCCAATGCGTCGCCATCCGTCGGTGCAGTGCTTCCTTCGATGACAAGGACGGGAACAAGGCGGAGCGGAGGCAAATCCCTTTGGTCCTGGCAAAGGCGACCACCATCCACAAGAGCCAGGCGGCCACTTACCGTGCAGGAGTGCATGCGCGCTTGGACAAGCACGTCAAACAAGATGGACAGGCCTACGTGGCATTGAGCCGGTCGCCCACAGAGGCGCTGTGTACATTAGAGCGCTTCGACCCAGCCAGCCTGCACTTCAATGTCAATGCACAGCGGGCCCTGGCCGTGCTGCTGGAACAGCAAGCCCGAAGAGGCGGGCCGAGGAAAGCCAGCCTGCAGCAACTCTGGGAAGAAGCCCTGCGACCAGCAGAGAGCCACGGCTACTACCAACAGTTATTAGATTCCTTGCCCCGCCCAAACTGGAAAGAGTATGATGAGGAGCAGCGCGCCAAAGCCGGGCCAGCAGAGAATGGTGGCACGCTGACATGCCCACGGTGCGGGTGGACCGCCGATGATGACGGCGGCTACAAGAAGCACAAGGCAACGTGCCCAGCCAAGAAGCCAGAGGCGAAGGCCAAAGGCAAGGCCAAAGCAAAGGCCGAGCCCAAACCCAAGGCCAAGCCCAAGGCCAAAGGCGGCAAAGGCGCCGCAACTGAAGAAGAACCAGGCGAAGCTCCAACACCAGCAACCAAAACCCGGAGACAAGGTATGGATCCACCACCGCCGCCAAGCCCCCCACCTCTACCACCACCGGCAGACCCACCACCAGACGACCTGCCGCTGCCGGCCCAGTGCTTCTTCTTTCAACGGCAGCAGGCCGCGCACTGCGGCATGCATGCCCTCAACAACTCCTTGGGCGGAGCCCTGTTCACACCAGCGGCCATGAAGACAGCTGCCCAAAGCTACCTCCAAGAGATGCAGGGTATCGACGGCGCTGCACGTGAGCACATCCGGCCAGGGGGCTGGTATTCCGTGCAAGTCCTCTATATAGCCTTGTTCAACCGCGGCTACACGCTGAATTTCGATCAGCCCGTTCAATCGCTACAAGAAGCGCACTTGGCCCCTGCCCTGGTGCAGAATTGGAACAGCCAGCACTGGGTCGCCTACCGCTGGGGGCAGGATGGCGCCATCTATTTGCTGGACTCCATGAGCGACGGGCCGCAGAGAATGCTTGAAGAGGAGTTCAGCGCGAGCTTGACGATGCATTGGACCTATGCCGTCGAGCCGACCGCCAACCCATAACGTGTAGAAATAGATGATTTTTTCTGTACAGACGCGCCCCAACAGTGGTACAGGAGCGGCGCTGCAGCAGAGACCAAAGCCACTTGGACAGTCAAAAAGGTGGAAAGCCTGCAAGCAAAGCCGTGCGTCAATAAATCAAGCACTGTTCGGTCCTAACGTAAAGAATGATCTGGCTTTGTGCCCTAGCTTTGTGCTGGTATCGCTTTTGCTCGGCCAGGCGCTTTGGGCACCTCCGGGCTTCCCCGGTCGACGATGCAAGGCACGGATAGTTGCTTAGAGGCAAGAGGTCGAAGATTGACTTACTGAGATTATTGCCTTCCCCGGTCGACGATGCAAGGCACGGATAGTTGCTTAGAGGCAAGAGGTCGAAGATTGACTTACTGAGATTATTGCCTCTTTGGTTTCGGTGTCAGTCGAAAGAGGGATGCCCCTTTTTCTAGCTTTCTTCTGGTACCAATCCCGTTCTGCCAGGTACTTCGGCTTCCCGCTGCCAACGCGCGTAAAAAAAATATGGCTCCTTGAAGCTGCTGGGCTCTGGTTGGGTGTTTCTTGGCCCTGGGCTTCCGTTTGGGTACTTCTAGGTTCCCATTTGGGCGCGTCTAGGCTCCATTCAATGCCCTGGTAAGGCTCCAATTTTAGCCGCCATGTAAGCAATTCGAGGTGCCTTTTACCCTTTGTTTTAGGCTTTATTTGGTTACTTCGAAGCTCATTTTGGATACTTCTAGGCTGTAGTTGGGCATCTTTCTGGGTAAGACTCCAAATCTTATTTCTGAACTGATTTTTTTTTTGGTTTCCCCTCTGAACCCTGGAAGGCTTGGAGGCCTGGAAGCTTGGAGGCTTGGAGGCCTGGAAGCTTGAAGGATTGGAGGCTTGGAGGCTTGGAAGCTTGGAGGCTTGGCGGCTTGGGAAGCTTGGAGCCTTGAGAAGAAGCCTTGAGAAGCTTGGAGCCTTGGAGGCGTCCAAAGCTTGGAGGCCTGGAGCGGGGCTCGATTTTGGCCCTTTGGGGGCTTGAAGTTTGACCTTTTTGGAGCTTGAAGGCTTGAAAGTCAAAAAATCCAGTCGATGTTTTTGCGATTTTTGCGAAACGTTTCTGCGGACCCAAACCCTATATAACTTCTATAAACCCTAAACCCTAAACCCTAAAACCCTAAACCCTAAACCCTAAACTTTTAGGCCTTGCGGCACTTGTGCGCCACGAAGTGGCCCTCTACAATGTCTTTGGTTAAAGCATCTTTTTCCGGTAAAGAAAATGTAAGGTTTCGTGGTCCGAGGTTCCCCCTCCCAAGCAAGGCAGGCTTCTGCCAAGGCGCGCAGAGTGTCAGGACCAGGGCGCGCCAGAATGTCAGGACCAGGGCGCGCAGAGTGTCAGGACCAGGGCGCGCCAGGTTGAACCACCAGGGCGCGATGTCAGCACCAGGGCGCGCCAGAATGTCAGGACCAGGGCGCGCAAGAATGTCAGGACCAGGGCGCGTTCCCCCTATAAGAAAGAGTAAGAAAGAGAAGTCTTGGCGAGTTTTAGTGAAGCGAGAGTTTTGACCTGGGCGCCACTTCGTGTCGAACCCTAAACCCTAAAACCCTAAACACCCTAAACCCTACCAAAAGCAATTCTGGCATTCATTCATCATATATAATTTTATATGTGCAATTTTTGGTAAGTTTTTAACCTGATATTAACAAAAAAAATTTTATAATAAGAATTTATTCTTAACATTTTGAAACAAATAAAAATAAGCGAAACCAAATATTTTTTTTTGAAAAAAAAATAATAGAATAAAATATTATATATGCCAAATGCCAAAAAAACAATTCCTAAAAATATAATTCCATTTTCAATAACTTCAATCCTAATAGCATCATCATCGACGATCAATATTATTAAAATGCCAATAAAATAATCACAATTAACAATCAATACCAACGTAAATCACAAAACCAACAATTCCACCAATGCAAATAAGAATAATAACATCAAATAATACCATATCACCAATAAAATTAGCAGCAACAATAACAACAAAAATAATAAGAAGAATAATAATAAAAACACAAATAACATCAACAACAACAATAATATTAAAAATAATAACAACTCCAACAAGCACAACAACAACAATAACAACGACAACGACAACAACAAAACAACCAACAACCAAGCAGCAAAAAACAAGAAACAAAAAACAAGAACCAAACAACAAGAAACAAAACAAAAAATAATCAACAACCAACAAGAAACAAAACAAAAATTAATCAACAACCAACCAACCAACCAACCAACAACCAACAACCAACAACCAACAAACAACAACAACAACAACAACCACCAACCAACACCAACACCAACAACCACCAACCAACACCAACACCAACACCAACACCAACACCAACCAACACCAACACCAACACCAACACCAACACCAACACCAACAACAACAACAACAACAACCACAACCACAATCCAACAACAAGATTACCAACAATACCAACAACAACAAGAATAATAAAAAAACCTATAACAACTTGAATAACAATACCAACAACCCAACAACAACAACATTACCAACCATACCAACAACAACAAGAATAATAAAAATAATCACTATAACAACTTGAATAACAATAACAACAACGCAAGCACAAGAACAGCTAACCGAAGACAGAAGGACAGACAAACAAACAAACAAACAGACAAGCAGGCAAGAAACAAACAAGCAAGCAACCAGCATGGATGAGAATATAAATGCCGGGATGCAGAGAGTGGGGGCGGACTATCTGCAAAGACAGAACAAGCCCACTCGACCTGGGACTTATGCACCTTCACCGCTTCAACGAGCCCAGACGGCCACGCAGGGCGCTCTCGACCCCAGGCCGCGAAGTCACTCTCCCAAAGGCGCAAAGGCGTGAGAGTGACTTCTACGAAGGCGCTGTGGGGAAGAGGTCTGAACAAATCTCCACGGATCATCCGGCTTCTCACCCAGCGACCAACTGCGAGTTCCGTCTCGATTGGTCCCCCCTGAGTCCCAGTGCGCGCGAAGCTCACAGGGCCAATGCCTTTGGTGCTGAGACTCTAGCAGGATCAAAAGTAAATGCAAGATAGCCGACCACCCACTTGCAATCTCCGGCATATTCTTGTCCGTATATTAGCAAGCAAAAACAACCAAAACAATTGACAATAGGACCGACAAAATAGTCAATATTAAAAAAAATCAAAAAATATATTTAAATCCATATATATTTTTTTTTGGGAAATATACCTATTTTCCTTAAATTAATCAATTCATAATTGAAATCAAAAAAAGAATTGTTATAAATTAAAATAAATAAATATTCAATATCATAAATATATTTATCAAAATTCAAATTTTAACATCCATATTTTCCTATCCTAATTCTTTTTACATTTTTGATTTCGACATTTTGATCTAAATAACATCGAATTATATATAATTATAAAAAATAACGATAATCAATTCAATAAATTGAAAGATATTCTTCGCAATCAAATTTCAAATTCCCCAATTTCCAATATAAAAAAAATAAAAATAAAATTTAAAATATATTCCTAATTTCCAATCCAATATAGTCTTTCAAAATATGAAAATTTAATGCAATATTTCATATAATAATTATCAAAATATCTTAAAATAATATTCTATAAATTTAAATAGCAAGAAAATAATAATACCGACAATTTATTAAACACTAAAATTCAATATATATATACAAATAAAATCATATTATTTTGAAATAAATATACCTATATATTTTCCCACAAAAATAACCAATCAAAAAATAAAAATATAAACATCATTTTGATTCATATCTAAATTAAAAAATCAAATTTTCCTATCCTATATCTTTTTAAATATTTTCTCGATATTTTGATCTAAATAGAATCGATTTTTCGATATTTCTAATTAAAATACAATAATTTTAGCGGTTATTAATTCAATAATTTGAAAGATATTCTTCCTAATCAAATTTCAATTTTATCAATTTCCAATGTAAAACAAATCAAAATAATATTGAAGAATTTACAAAAAAAACAAAAATAATATAATCGGTAAATACATCAAAATATATTTCAATATCTAAGCTCAAAATTATTCTAATAATATTTAATCTTTTTTTTTCAAAAAAATACTAAAAAATAATGATATTGACATTTTGATAAATATTAAAAAATATATATTCTGATTAATATTTATATATTGTATGATTTTTTCCCAAAATAATTAATGCATTTCTAAAAAAGAAATATAAAATTATTCAAGATTGATAGAAATAAATTTTGAATAGCATAAATTTATTTCTTAATATTTAGATTTAAAAGAAATCCTATCCTATTTTTTAGTTAAAAACATAGATATTTTGATCTAAATAAAATCGAATATAATGAATATTTTTTCTTAAAATATAATAATTTTGGAAATAATTAATTCAATAAATTGAAAAATATTTTTCGTAATCAAATTTCAATTTCCCCAATTTCCAAGATTAAAAAAATCAGAATAACATCTTCAAAAATATCCAAATCTATTTCAATATTTCATATATTAATTATTAAAAATATTTCATCTATTACATATTCAAAAAAAATAAAACCGACAAATTAATAAATACTAAACACCAATATATATATATTTAAATGAATATATTTTTTGAAATATATATTTTTTTCCACAAATTAATCAATTAATCAATTCATTTCAATTTTTTCAAATTATTATGAATATAAATAAGTATTCATTATCATATATATTTTTTTATTAAGATTGAAATTTAAAGATCAAATTTTCCTATTTATCTTTATATATATATATTTTCGCTATTTTGATCTAAATAAAATCGAAATTTATATATTTTTTTCATAAAAAAAAATAATATTAACAATTAATAATTAAATAAATTAAAAAAATATTCTTCGTAATCAGATTTCAATTTCCCCAATTTCCAAAATAGAAATAAGAATAAAATTTAAAAATATATCCCAAATTTCCAATTGAATATAATTTTTTGAAAATAACCGCAATTCATTTATTACAAAAACCATAATCAAAATATCCTATAAAAATCTAAAAAATAAATATATATAATATTAATAAACAATAAAAAATAACAAAGATAACTTAATAAACACTAAATATCAATATATATATATAAAATATCAATATATTTTTATTGAAATAAATATATCTTTATATTTTTCCATAATATAATCAATTCATTTCATAATTTAAAAATATAAAATATCATATAATGAAATTTTCAATATTATATTTTTTTTTTATTTAAATTAAAAATCAAATTTTCCTATCCTATATTTTATATATATATATTTTCGATATTTTGATCTAAATTAAACCGACTTTTAGACATATTTTATTAAAATAAAAAAAATACAAATAATTAATTCAATAAATTGAAAGATATTCTTCCTAATCA
>CAMXCT020000356.1:188625-235943 GCA_947184155.2 Cladocopium goreaui | reverse complement strand
TAAGCCGGCAAGCCCAAGCAAAAACACTATTTTGGCAGCCATGTCAGCCAAAAAGAAGAAAAACGGGAGCCAAAACGACAACCAAAGGATCAGGGGCCACGGCAGCAGCAAAAACAGCCGCAGGAAGTGTTGTTTCTCTAGGGTTTCAAAAGCGACGTTAGGCAGCGTTCCTGTTTCGGAGGGTTTCCAATAAGCCGGCAAGCCCAAGCAAAAACACTATTTTGGCAGCCATGTCAGCCAAAAAGCCGAACAACAGGAGCCAAAAACGACAACCAAAGGACCAGAGGCAACGGCAGCAGCAAAAACAACCGCAAGCCGGCAAGCCCAAGCAAAACGGTAGTTTAGCAGCCATGTCAAGCAAAAAACCGAAGAACAGGAGCCAGAAACAACAACTAAAGGATCAGAGGCAACGGCAGCAGCAGAAACAGCCGCAGGAAGTATGGTTTTTTTCGGGTACCAGAAGTCACATTAGGCAATTTTCCTATTTCGGAGGGCTTCCAATAAGCCTGCAAGCCCAAGCAAAAACGCTACTTTAATAAAAAACACAAAAAATTAAGATAACGTAAACGGCACGAAACACTGTAAATAGCGTTGTTTTGGCCACTTTTAGACGCTGCAACGCTTGTATTTATGCATTTTTTGCCCGTAATGGTGCCAAATACCTATAAATTATAACATTTTTTGCACTTTTTAAACCGATTTTTACCTTAATAAATACAAAAAAACGTTGGTACTTACGTATTTTTCAGAAAATCGTCAAGAACAAACATTGTGATATTTACGCCGGTTCTTGCCATCTAACAGCGCAAAATATTATAAATTGCAGCACTTTGTGCGCTGTTTATATTCAATTTTTCCCCACATCCTTGTGTGTGTTTCTTGTTTTTAATTCTGTATCCCGCCTCCTCAGCCTCGCCCGCGCCTCGCCCGGTGTCACACACAATCTTTCACACACAACTTTAACACGCACCATCTTTCACCACACTATCTTTCACACACAATTTTGTCACACACCATCTTTCACCATACCATCTTTCACACACAACTTTGTCACACACAATCTTTAACCACACCATCTTTCACACACAACTTTGTCACACACCATCTTTCACACACCCGCTTTCACACACAACTTTGTCACACACCAACTTTGACACACCGCTTTGTCACACACCATCTTTCACCACACCATCTTTCACACACAACTTTGTCACACACCATCTTTCACCACGCCATCTTCCACACACAACTTTGTCACACACCATCTTTCACCACAGAATCTTTCACACACAACTTTGTCACACACCATCTTTGACACACCATCTTTCACACACAACTTTCTCACACACCATCTTTCACCACACAATCTTTCACACACAACTTTGTCACACACCATCTTTCACCACACCATCTTTGGCAGGCGTGGCACTTGGTGACATCTACCATTCGTTTTGCGTGGCAGGCATGGCACTTGCACCACTGGGCTGGATTCGGTGTAGACCGGTGACGCCGCGGCACTTTGTGTGCCAGGCGTGGCGCTCGGCGGCATCCACCTTCGCTTCGCGTGGCAGGCGTGGCGCTTGGTAACATCTACCTTCGTTTTGCGTGGCAGGCGTGGCACTTATGGCACTGGGCTGGATTCGGTTGCGCGCTTGGGCGCGGTTAGTCGCCGGTGACGCCGCGGCACTTTGCGTGGCAGGCGTGGCGCTTGGCGAAATCCACCTTCGCTTCGCGTGGCAGGCGTGGCGCTTGGTGACATCTACCTTCGTTTTGCGTGGCAGGCGTGGCACTTGCGGCACTGGGCTGGATCTGGTGGCGCGCTTGGGCGCGCTTGGGCGCGGTTCGTCGCCGGTGACGCCGCGGCACTTTGCGTGGCAGGCATGGCGCTTTGCCACAGTGACCTTCTCTTTGCATGGCAGGCCTGGCACTTGGTGACATCCACCTTCGTTTTGCGTGGCAAGCGTGGCGCTTGGTGACATCCACCTTCGCTTCGCGTGGCAAGTGTGGCACTTGGTGACATCCACCTTCGTTTCACGTGGCAGGCGGGGCACTTGGGGCACTGGGCTGGCTCTGGTGGCGCTTTTGGGCGCGCTGGGTCGCCCGGGGTGCCGCGCCACTTTGCGTGGCAGGCATGGCGCTTGGTGACATTGGCCTTCTCTTTGCGTGGCAGGCGTGGCGCTTAGTGACATCTACCTTCGTTTTGCGTGGCAGGCGTGGCACTTGCGGCACTGGGCTGGATCTGGTGGCGCGCTTGGGCGCGCTTGGGCGCGCTTGGGCGCGGTTCGTCGCCGGTGACGCCGCGGCACTTTGCGTGGCAGGCATGGTGCTTTGCCACAGTGACCTTCTCTTTGCATGGCAGGCCTGGCACTTGGTGACATCCACCTTCGTTTTGCGTGGCAAGCGTGGCGCTTGGTGACATCCACCTTCGCTTCGCGTGGCAAGTGTGGCACTTGGTGACATCCACCTTCGTTTCACGTGGCAGGCGGGGCACTTGGGGCACTGGGCTGGCTCTGGTGGCGCTTTTGGGCGCGCTGGGTCGCCCGGGGTGCCGCGCCACTTTGCGTGGCAGGCATGGCGCTTGGTGACATTGGCCTTCTCTTTGCGTGGCAGGCGTGGTGCTTGGTGACATTGACCTTCTATGCGTGGCAGGCGTGGCGCTTGTGGCACTGGGTTAGCAGTGTGGCACTTCGTCACACACAAATCCTTGACATACCACCTTTCACACACCGCTTTGTCACACACCATCTTTCACACACCATCTTTCACACACAACTTTGTCACATACCATCTTTGATACACCACGTTGTCACACACCATCTTTCACACACCACTTTGTCACACACCATCTTTCACACACCCGCTTTCACACACAACTTTGTCACACACCAACTTTGACACACCGCTTTGTCACACACCATCTTTCACACACCGCCATTCACACACCACTTTGTCGCACACCATCTTTCACACACCCTCCTTCACACACCATCTTTCACACACAGCTTTGTCACACACCATCTTTCACCACACCATCTTTCACACACAACTTTGTCACACACCATCTTTCACCACACCATCTTTCACCACACCATCTTTCACACACCGCTTTGTCACACACCATCTTTCACCACACGATCTTTCACACACCACTTTGTCACACACCATCTTTCACCACACGATCTTTCACACACCACTTTGTCACACACCATCTTTCACCACACAGTCTTTCACACACAACTTTGACACACCATCTTTCACACACCACTTCGTCACACACCATCTTTCACACACCGTCACAGACCTTCTTTCACACACCATCTTTGACACACCACTTTGCCACACACACCATCTTTGACACACCATCTGTCACACACAACTTCCTCACACACCATCTTTCACACACAGCTTTGTCACATGCTGCCTTTCACACACAACTTTCACACACACACACCATCTTTCACACACACAACTTCGTCACAACACACACGCACCATTTTCTTTGTCACACACCATCTTTCACATACAACTTTGTCACGCGCAACTTTTTTTTACTTCTCGATCCTCCACCACCTCCTTTGTCTCTCCTCCCTTCCCCGTCCCGGAGCAACAAACATTTGTTGCTCATTATTGGAAGAAGTTGACTTGTGGGGTTTTCCGGTCCTTTAATTAAACGAGCGATGCTTTTACATATTCTTGGCATTCTTCAACAAGAAACGACGTTACAGACTGAAACTAGACGACAGTGTGGCCCGAAAGAATGCTGGAGAGAGGAGACGAGAAGATAGCACACAAGAAAATATGATGATTAGTGCTGCTGGTGAGGAGCTTTTACACACACGAGTTTACACAGAGAAGCAGAAGCCTTTACACAGAGCGGCTCTTGGACACAGAAGCTTTTACACACAGAGGCTTTTACAAAGAGAAGTCTTTATACAGACTGGCTTTTACACGCAGAAGCTTTTACACAGAGAGAAATCTTTACACAGAGGCGCTTTTACGCACAGAAGCGTTTACACAGAGAAGTCTTTATATACACTAAGGAGATTTTGCACAGAAACGCGTTTACACAGAGGAGCTTTTACACACAGAAGCTTTTACACAGAGAAGTGATTACACAGAGAGCCTTTACACACAGAAGCGTTTACACACAGAAGCGTTTGCGCAGAAGCCTTTACACAGGAGCTTTTACACACAAGGGCTTTTACACACAGAAGCTGTTGCACACAGACGCTGTTACACAAAGAAGTCTTTACACAGAGAGCATTTACACACGGAAGCTTTCACACACAGAAGTTTTTACACTGAGAAGTCTTTGCACGGAAAAGCTTTTACACGCCGAAGCTTTTTCACACGGAAGTTTTTACACAGAGAAGCCTCTGAGAAGCCTTTACACAGAGGAGCTTTGACACACAAGGGCGTTTACACACAGAAGCTGTTACACACAGACGCTCTTTCATTCACATGTTCTTGGCATTCTTCAACAAGAAACGACGTTACAGACTGAAACTAGACGACAGTGTGGCCCGAAAGAAAGCTGCAGGGAGGAGACGAGAAGATAGCACACAAGAAAATATGATGATTAATGCTGCTGGTGAGGAGCTTTTGCACAGACGAGTTTACACACAGAAGCTTTCACACACACAGAGGCTTTTACACAGAGAAGCAGAAGCCTTTACACAGAGCGGCTCTTGGACACAGAAGCTTTTACACACAGAGGCTTTTACACAGAGAAGTCTTTATGCAGAGAGAAGTCCCCACACAGAGGAGCCTTTCAGTACAGAAGCTTTTACACAGAGAAAGGATTACAGGGAGAAGCTTTTACACATAGACGCGTTTGCACACAGAAGCGTTTACACAGAGAAGCCTTTACACAGAGGAGCTTTTACACACAAGGGCGCTTACACACAGAAGCTGTTACACACAGACGCTGTTACACAAAGAAGTCTTTGCACAGAGAGCTTTAATTTAACACACAGGCGCGTTTACAGACAGACACTTTCTACACAAAGAAGCCTTGGCAGAGGGAGCTTTTACACACGGAAGCTTTCACACACAGAAGTTTTTACACAGAGAAATCTTTACACAGGGAAGCTTTTACACCCAGGAGCTTTTTCAGACAAGCGCGTTTACTCACAGAAGCTGTTACACACAGACGCTGTTACACAAAGAAGTCTTTACACAGAGAGCTTTAACACACAAGCGCGTGTACACACAGAAACTTTCCCACAGAGAAGTCTTTACACAGAGAGCTTTTACACAATGAAGCTTTCACACACAGAAGTTTATACACAGAAAAGCCTTTACCTAGAGAAGCTTTCGCACTCAGGCGCGTTTACACACAGAAGTTTTTACACAGAGAAATCTTTACACAGAGAAGCTTTCACACGCAGAAGCTTTGACACACAAAAGATTTCACACAGAGAAGTCTTTACACAGAGAAGCTTTTACACGCAGAAGCTTTTACGCACAGTAGCTTTTACACAGAGAAGCCTTTACACAGAGGCGCTTTTACACGAAGTGGAAAGGTGAAATTGGCAGCACTTCTTTAGGAAAAACCTTCGCAGGAGCTTTCGGGAACAGGCCTTCCCCACTTGCTCCAAGAAAAAACCGCAGTTCCATGATTCCATGAACATGATCAAAAAAGCATCAGGAATATATTTCTGAAGCAGCAGGTCCTCATTCAATAGCTTTCAAGCCCACCCTGCGCTGACCGAGGGTCAAGTAATCCGGCGGAACCGACGATGAGCGTCAGCTCTTAAATAAAATGAAGGAAGGGCGGGCGGGCGGGCGCCTCGTCGGCACTGCGTGCTGCCTTAAGAGAGAAAAGAACAAGAAGGAGAGAGACCGTGACAGAGAGCAAGAGACACACAGAGAGAGAGAGAGAGAGAAGATGTGATGATGTGAAGATGAGAAGATATGAAGAAGAGAGAAAGAGAGAGAAGCTGTGTGAAGTTGTGCAGATGTGCAGATGTGAAGATGTGAGGATATGAAGATGTGAAGATGAGAAGCTGTGAAGATGAGAAGATGTGAAGATGAGAAGATGTGAGGATGTGAAGATGAGAAGATGTGAAGATGTGAAGATGAGAAGATGTGAAGATGTCAAGATGAGAAGATGTGATGAAGATGTGAACATGTGAAGATGTATAGTATTAGCAGACCCTCACTTTTAGAAGAAGCCTTCGCTCAGACACTCTGGTGAATAAAGGAAAAGAAGAGTGGTGAAAAACAAGAAAGGACAATTAAAAAAGCAACAAAGGGGAAAAAAAGAAACAACAATAAATTAAAGACAAATAAATAATCGAGGAAAAGGAAAAAAAGAGGAAAGGAAGAGCAAAGAACAAGGAAAGAAAGAGGACAGAAAAAGGAAAGAAAGAGGAAAGAAAGCGAAAGGGAGGGAAAACAAAGGAAAGGATCTACCTGTAGTTAAGGGATGCTTTTTGAACAAATGGGTCTCGCTACGGTATCCCTAGGGGTATCGCTAATTTTGCCCATTGCATGCATTTGTGGTCGGACAGCATTTCTTGCGAACCAAGATACCATCACCAACAAATATTGATGTAATTCATTGATTGAAGAAAAACGTGCCGTGCTAGGGGTCTTGTATGGTCAGCCTGAGTATGCAACTTTTGCAAAAACAGTTAGAATTATAGGTATCGCTTTTGGGGGCCCTTTCCGTTTCCAGTGTTTGGTGCGCTTTCCAGACATAAAAAAGCACTTCCTACTAAAGGGGAGGGCCTGAGTTTCAATAGTATGTATATTCTTGGTTCAGATATTTGGCTTATCTCAAAAAATAGGATGACGTGCTGATTTAAACTACTTTTTACAATTCTAGATCTTTAAGTTCATCGTAAAAAGGGTGTGCTGAACAATCTGGCAGATCGACAGATGTGACAGGCAATCTGAAAGAGACTCTTGTGGAGTTATGGTTGTTGAATCGTCAGAGAAAATCTTGTAGAATTCCAAAAATGGTCTGCGCAAATCAGAATGGGTTTGTAAAATGTTGTTGTCAAAATCTTCAGAGGGGTTGCATTTCTTCTCAAAGCAAGAAAACATTGACCTGACAATACTCTGCAAACACCGGGCATTGACCGCCTCATATCAGGGGTCAGAAAGAATCAAAGAGGGGTATAATGAAAGGGATGACTGATCAGCTGCGGAAAGACATTAGGGGTGTCGCCTAATAGGAACCCAAAGGATGTGTGGAGCTAGCCCCAAAAACAGCGACCAACCACAACCCTTGACCACGCCTTTGCAAGTTGGCCATTTCGCTATTTGGCAGCGCCTTCTGTCTGACCTACAAAGTGCGAGCAAAAGCAAACCCACGGATTCCCGCCGTCACGTTGTACTTCGGAAAGGCAATTGTTGCAATAAGCCCGCAATGCCAGGCCATGAAATATTGAGCAAACAAAGGAAGTTCATTGGCATCAGGCAGCGCAAAAAAGCTGGTAGTGGGATTGGTAATTATTGAATACCAGTTCAGGCAATGCAGCTGTCACGGCAACTGGCAGGTATACAGTCTGCCCCACGGTGGATTCTTCAATCGCTCCAAGCAATCAATGCCTTCAAGAGCTGATACGGAACTTCCGTCCAAATGTCGTGGAAAGATTCGCCAATTTCCTGGCCAAAGAACGCCCGAAAAAGAACGCCCTAACACATAAAGAAATTGAAAAATCTATAGGCAGCTGCTTCGCGTTTCGTCTAATCGTCTAATCAGACCCGGACGCGCTGATTTGACACCCACGGACCCACGGAATCCATCATTCAGCATCATTCCTTTACAATACCTGTTGCAAGATCGGCCTCGCTTACGCGGGAGCAATACTCTGCCACGTCGGACTGCGATAATCCACCTGGCTCTATCATGATGCACATGTAAACTGGTTGCTGAAAAATGCAAATGCATAATACGTTTCAAATGCAGACCCTAAAACATCCTAAAACCAGGACCGTTGTATTGGAAAGCCCAGGCCCCAACCAAGACCTTCGTACAATTTGAGAAGCTTCCAGGGGAACAGAGCATCCTTTCTCATTTTTCTCTGAATGACCTATGTCTGCCACTTGTTGTGACTTAACAATTCTCAGTCATCTGTGCGGCCAGAGAGCGTTGAATGATATAATGCCCGGACGCCTGGCCTCCAGCCTGTTGCTGCCGCACCAGCGCGGCTGCCAGCGCGCTTGCCAAGATGCAACGCAAGTTACTGCGTGCTACCGGGCCCCAATGGACTGGCCTGAATGGTACGGCCCCGCGAGAAACATCTAGAAACTAGGATCAGGATGGATAGAGATGGAAATGTGCACTGTTTCCGGTGCAATCTGATTGGTCACAGAGCACGGGTGCATATGTTTAATTGAAGGCCATAATAACTTGCGCTGACACGGAAGCAGGATGTTCCATTATACGGGTACCACAGCCGGACCCATGGAATCATTCGACACATTTGCCAAATCCTGCACACATCTACCCACAATTCTTGGTCAAATTTCTCTTCAGTGCCCTGAATCCTCTTTCAGCGTTGCCAGAAGCAACATCACACTATCGCAACCCAGGGTCGCTCGACAAACTCGGCACCGCCCTGCGCATAGCAAGCACTGGCAAACATGTGCTGTCCTCTTCCGGGATACAACTTCGGTGGAATATCTATCGCTTGCTTTCAAAGATGCAGTGGTACCAGGTATATCGGGCAATTAAAATTCATACCTGTAGCATCCTGTAGCACCCAACCCCTAAGAATTATTCAGATCAACGCAACAACATGATGTATGTCAATGTCATTGCATTTCATTGTGTAACGTTGTTTCTGCGCGTCTCCAATCAAAAAAGAAACTTCGGTCTTCGACTGAAAACCTCAGGTGTGGATTTTCAAACCCTACGGAACCCGTACCTAACCCGGACTTCAGAATAAATCAACATATGCAATTGTCTAAGACATTGGGAAAAGAACTTTTTACCAGGCGCCAACCTGTGCTCTCACTAGTGTGTATTAGAAGGAAATCCAGGATGCCAATTTCATGTGGATTAGCTATTGAGGCAATCATTTCTTGATATTCAACTTGAATTAGGAGATTTGTGGCACCTTGAGTCGAGATTAATCTCCATTGCAGCCATATCACTGCAAAGATACAAAACAAATTCCAAATAGGGCCGCGGTCCCCTACCAGCATTGAAAGTGGCTGTATCAGCATCTTCAGGGGAGTCCAAGTCAAAAACAAAGGTTTTGAGATTGTCTTCCAAGAAGGAAGGGCATGATTTATAGGTCTGATTTTGGCATGTAAGTTCCATTCTAAGAAGGTGTTCATCCCAAGGGGTCTGTTCGGATTCAGTGCCTAAAACATTGGTAATTTACACGGTATCCGAACAGACCCCTCCAAAACGCAGGTTGGTTTGGAGGGGTCTGGTCCAAAACGATGCTTCCCTGCGGCTGCGGCTAATTCTGCCTCGTATCCGAACAGACCCGGGAAATCCCCCAACATTGACCGAGAAATTGGGTAGCGGACCCCTTTCCATCGTGGCTATGTGGGAATCGGCACCGGGTATTTCAAAACTGGAAAGATTCTTGCTGAAAAATTGTTTCCCGACACAAAATGCACAAGGCTTTAACACAAAGGAAATGAAACAACAGGACTAGAGACATCGCAAGACGCAAGTGAAAGAATGAGAGTTGGGGGACTATGTAGGTGTGTGTGTGTGTGTGAACCATCTGAATAGACTGAATAGATGTAAAACTTCTAACCTCTGACTCCTTTGCTTCTTTGGTTTTGATTTTCAATTCAATTTGCAGGGGATGGTTTGGTTTTCTGTTCAATTTGCAGGGGGCAGGAGCGTCATGGTAAGTCTTCTGCCAACGAAGACACTTCTACCATCGACGGTGATGCCAGACTTGGCCAATCTGGCGTACCTGCACTGTTGTGATTACCTGTTGTTCAGGGTTTGCTGCCATTGAATTTTAAGTTTGCAATCAGTGCGTGTGAATGGCAACCCGCTAAGCCCAGAACCGGAAAGACGTCAGTTTTGAATTTCTTCAATTTCCGCTGCCAGTACATTTTCTGTACGGTTTTCGCAATCTGATGGTCTCAACAACTTTTTGGCTATTTCAGCCACACTGGCTATGGCGATGGTAGCTTCCTGCATGTCGGCAGGTCACTTCACCGACCCATTCCTGTCAGGTGTAACGGAAATGTTTTTGCACTTAAAACGCATTCCACAACAGAATTCGCAATGACAGTTCTGAGCAAGTGTGTTACTGACGTCGGTTCGGCAAGATGCCGTGAGCCCGTCGGGGAATACCTTTCCAGATAGGATGTTGGATCCTTCGACCTGATCTCTGAATTGACAGATTTAATCTAGTAATTCGTAGTAGTGAAGCAGACGGCCATTTTCCAATTTCTCACCCGTCGGTCGTTCTGGTGTTAAACAGTTGGCCGCTGTGACTGGCATCTCCATTATTGGTATCAAGTGGAACCGTCAGCCGTGGAAACTTCTTCTTTCTCTGAAACCGTGGAAATCTCCTTTTTTCAGCTTTGCCCAAGAGAGCGCGGTGCTCGGCATTTTGCATCATGATGGAACAGCCAAGCAGCTTCACGACTTTAGGTGTGGTATTTTTTTCTCTTCATGGCCTCTGGTCAGGTTTAATTGTGCACCAATTCGAAGGGTTGAGCACTTAAGCCGTCTAAGGGTTGAATTGAATTTAGGCCATTGAGCCTGACGACGGGAGTTTGCATTTGAGTGTGGATGCATTTTGTGATTTGAACTGTTGACTTCTTTTTTGAACCTGACACCTCGCGCTCAGCCATGTTTCCATTTTCTTGGCAACCTCGATCCTGGATGAGTCCACCTACCACTAACCCTGACCCTATGATGCAATCAATGTGGACACCAACGGCAAGTACTGTTCTTCCAGCTCATGGCATAGTCGGACAATTCTGTGGAGGGGATCCTCAGGTGAACCAGCAGGCGCAGTCCCAAGCTCAGATTTCAGCCTTGCAGCACCAAAATGCTCTGCTCAACCAACAACTCGCCACCCAAGCTGCATCCCACATCCACCAACTTCAACAAGTCCTTCGTCCTTCCTCATCAGTACCTAACCCACAGACTCCTGCACCATCTGAACCTCCACAACCGACGGTTCAACCAGAAGTGAAGACTACCACTCCACCTCCAGTCCACACGGATGAGATGCTCCAGAAACTACGAACCGACTGCAAAGCGGGGATGGAGAACATTCTCCAGAAGTTCCACGACTCGAGCCATCCTCCAAAACTCTACCGAATTCCTATCATTCCGTCGCAACCGCTCATCCAGCGTCCCACAACCTTCCAGCATTCCACGATCAGCTGTCCCTGCTCGTCGCTCTCGCCCACCAGCCCCACAGCAGGGCCCACCACCGTGAGGATAAACGACCTGTCTCCACTTACCGCAGTCCAGCTCGTCGACGTGCCAGGTCGACTCATTCCATGCACAGCCATCGACAGCCTTCTCGGTCACCACGAGAAGGTTCTCTCAGGTTACGCTCAGTGTCGAGATCTCGTATACACCATCTCGACGATCCTGGGATGCAGACTACTATATGGATGGAAATCCCATTCCTATGCCAGTTCTCAAGATGACTACCGATACGGCTGGTCTTATTCCAAAGACACCAACCAAGACCGAGATCAACAACATGACTGGAAATCTGGTCAACGCGGTCGATGGGGCTAATCCAGTTGCTACGCCAAGTATGACTACAACGACCCACAATCTAATCAAGTCCGTCTCCATGCGGCACAGTACCCTTCCCAGTCAAAGCCCATCACAGCTTACTCCATCGATCAATCCTCGTATTACTCTCAACATCACTCCAAGGCAAGAAGAAGCCTTCCTACGCTTCCCACAAGCCCGCACACACCCAGCAGCCAGGCAAGTCCAAGGACAAGAAACCCACCCCCCAAACCCTTCGGTGGGAAAACCAATCACACTTGGGCGCTGATCCATGGAACCTCGGTCACTGCTGCTCAGTGCATCTTGCTCGAAGGATTTATTCGTCCCGCAGACTGAACGTTCAATCCGGACCTCAAGCATAGTCAACTCCCAACCTTTGGAGCCCATTCTTTGGGACAAGAGGTCGCCAGACCTGAAACCCAAATTCCTCTATGGGCAGCTTTGGATCTGATGGACAGAGCTTCGAAGAAGGGGAAGGGTCAGCTTCCAATACTCATTGGTGCCCTCTAGAAAGGAAAAGAGGCCCATCTGAGTTTTGAGCGCAGGAGGTAACGACATGGCTCAATTGAAGATTCCCTCGGTGGGGGTCGTCACCACGTCAGAAAAGTACACTCTGACGCATAGTCGTCATACAGGTGTTTGTCAGTCAGATTCCGAGGAAGTCCAGACGGAACCTCTTGGCGTGCCACTTATGATCAAGACGATGTTCTTCCATGTTCTTCCAAATTACACGTAAGCTAGCCATATAGCAAGCCTTCAGAACCGGAAACCGGATTCTGCCTTTCTAGGATCTCCTGGACAACCAATTTTGTAAAAGATGGCGCTGCACTGTTGCCTCAATCTGTGAAACCTTTGAGGTGAATTTATGGATCTTTCCTGCTGTTTCTTTTGTTGGTTTCTCCTTTTCGATCGTTTGCCGTGTCTCTCCACGGTCTGATGGTTTCTCTCCGTTTCACGTTTCATGAGACGAACTGTCAAAAAAGGTTCCAAGACTACTCTTGTAATGAGTGTTATGGCCCGTGATGAAGTCATTGTGTGAAATCAAATGTTACTCCACATGTCACTGTGTTCGTGTTAGCTTTCATTGCTGATCAAACGCGCGCGCAAGAGGGTTGACATCATGGCCGACCCTGATCGTTCTCGCTCACAGTTGCCTCCTCGTAATCGTCAAGAACAACCAGGGCAACGATAGACATTTCCGTGCTTCCCCAGATGGTGTGGCCCTATGGGCTCTGCAGTCCATTCCTTATCAACCATACCACGACCTCAGAACGCACCGAAGTGGCCACCGTGCCAGCCGGGACCTTATGGGATGGGACGTATGATGACACCAACTCCACCGTCCTTTCCACAGAGCTGGACCATGCCTCAGCCGTTTCCACCAACTCCACCGACCATGCCTCCACCACCTACACTCCCTGCCTCTCAAGCTTCCGTGTGTCATCCGACACAACTCTGCTCACTTTCTCAACCTATTCCCATTTCACCGTCCCAACCCAAATCAACTGGCACCACTCCCCATCGCTCTCCGTCCAACTCTGGCCCCATTGAAGCTACCAGAGTCTATGGGTTCGACTGGAATGAAAACTGGCAAGCTGATCGAGAACAATACGACAACCAGAAGGTCAACGGCCTGACCTTTCCCAGAGTGATCCGGTCCTCAGCCCTCACTCAAAAGTTAGACATCGAAGGTTGTGACCCTCTTGCTTTACCGGTGGCAGCCATGCTCTACCAGCAGGCCAACAACCATTGGCTTCGGAAACTTGCCCATGGGCGAGACTTGTACCTCATCCCTACCGGGGAGATCGCGGCTGTGGTGTTTGCGACGGAGCTGCTCTCTCAGCTGAGGCGGAGGAATCGAGGGATCGACCTTGACCGCCTTGACCGCGTCTCTCAGGTCAGGGCTCGACACGATGGCAAGACTGTGGACAAAACTTCGAACACCAAATATGCGGCACAGCTCCTTGCCGAACACATTCAGGGATGGCTTCCAATCCGATCCACCGATCCTGACTCACAGCATGAGATCACCAATCTTCGCAGTCAGTTGGCTGAGCCAGGCCAGCGGCTGGGAGACGAAGCTACAGAAGTATCCACTCCTCCTCGCACAGGCCAACAGAGCTCTTCATCACAGTCCGCACCAATCCAACGTGCTCTGTTGGGGCCTGATGCACCTTCACCACCTCCTTCGTTCGATCCAGGCTGCCTTCTTATCATTCCACACATGTCCAACACTTGGCTCACTGACAACGTGCCTACGGGCCTGGCCGATCGGACATTTGCCAAGTGGCCCAAAGAACTTCAACTCTCTGAAGTTCAACGAAACGTCCTCACAGCGAACATCGCCAAGGCGGATACTTGGTGGGCCAACCAACCGGCTGAAGCTGTTGAAACGATCCAGAAGGTCGCAGTAATGATGGGCATTCCGGTCACTCTTCTTCAGAAGAACTTTAATGCTACAAACCTTATCAAGGTGCTGACAGCAGCGATCAGCATGACTAGCTAGCTCCACTTCTCCGGAAGAAACTCAAGCACAAAGTGCTTCAATCCTATCTTCAAGTTCTCCATGCGATGATCCTGGTCGTGTCCATTTTAACACCCTTCACCATGTCATCCACCATTTCTCTTTTTCAAGGGTTTCGTATTGTACAGACCCGTATGATGGTCCTGTCCATCATCCACGGCCTCCGGCCTGATCCCAAACTGAAAGCAATTCTGGAAGGATGTGCAAATCTCGACCACCTGTGGGGCTCTTCGCTTACCTCACACAATCTCTTTTCGAAGGAATTCTTCCTTCCCAACTGTGTGTATATTGGCTTCATCCATATCTTGAACATGCAACCCAAATTTTAGATTGGGCCTGCCATGCATCATGCTCTGGATCGAGAGTACAGCCGATCCAGAAAATACCTTCAACTCAGCAACGACAAGCCGGTTCATGCTGAACTGAACTAGCCCTCAGATTCTGGCGTGAACATCAGAACCTCTATGTTTGGGCCCCAATCCCTCTTTTTGTTCGTCGTGCCAACTATCGCTGCCTTGAACTCGCCCTCATACAGGAGTGGCAACCTCGGCTCAACTATCCTTTCATCTGCCAATTTTTCCATCCCCGAAGATTTGAAGAAACCGGCCATGAACACCAATGTCCAGTTCGGCCTAGCCACACTTTGGCGTTGTGCCAAACACAAATTCACATCACAGGTGGTCAAAGACATCTTGGCCTCTCAGCGGTTCCAAAACCGTCTTGAACTCCACGCCTTGGGGTCGAATACCAAGGCCCGCTTCGAAACCACCAAGCTGCTGCGTTCGAGTGCTGGTGGTCTTACCCTTTGCTATGCACTTCGTCGGCTTAGCAACAACATCCAGGAGCCCTATCGCACCCTGTCCTTACAGGCAATCGGCGCATCCATCCATTGGTGGAAAGGAAAGCCAGCTACCCTTGCTTCCTCCTTGAGAGCACCGTGGTCCCTCAGTCCTGACCTTCAAAAGTCTCTCAAAACACTTTCTTCGCCAATCGCGCCTTCAGGTCCTGGCTCACCAGGTCCCTTGCCACGTCCCATCCTTCAAGACCGTCTTTGTCAAACATGCCTCGGTTTTGGATCAACTCTGCAACCATAAACAGGCTGTCACGATGTGGTCTACCCATATCGATGTCGAGTGCTGTTGCAAGAATTGGTCTCAGTACAAGAAGGCATCCCTCAATCCGAGTGACCCTCACTGGGTACTATCAGGATCTCTCCTTACTGGCCTTCTCCCCCAAGAACTTGCCGTCATTGCGGAGGGCTCTTTTGAACAAGGTGTTCCCTACCAAGAAGGACTACCAAGCCACCCTCACCCAGGGTCTTCGGGTATGGACCAAGCGCAAGGGCCTGCCTTCCAGGCCCAACAACCATATTTCCGACCTCGTCCACCATCTTTGGCAACAACATACCAACCACTTAACTCATCACATCACCAAATCAACGTTTGATGGTGCCATCTTTCATTGGGAGGACAAACACGCCTCGTCCCTACGGATCTTTTACCCTTGTCTCTACTTCAAAGCCATTGAGACAACCTTCATGAACACTTCCATTTTCGAAACGGTTAACCAGGATCCACAAACCCTGGTAACCTCGCTGGTCTCATCTCTACAGACATCATAACTGGCCTGCCCCAGCCATTTTGCATCGGGAGATGTTTATACAGACTCCTAAAGATCCCCCAAGAAGCTCCAGTCAATGGCGATCTCAGCCTGTTCAACCAGGACTTGGCAGGTTTCTTCACTAGCATCGACCAAGCTCGGTTTTTGGGGGCGTGGTATATGCTCCTCGACTTCCTTCGTCCGCACATGGATGTTGGTGACAAAGAGGTCTTTTCGGTCTATCCAGGAAAATCCAACAATCAATTCCTGGTGACCTCATAAAAGGTCGCACGTTCAGACGTCTCAACGTCACCAGAAAGATTGTGATCAAAGATGTACCGTCTCTCATCAAGACGGCTTTGGACATGCAAACGTTCGCTCTGGGGCACAGATGCGTCCGCCAGCGACGCGGCAGTCGTATGGGAAGCCCTTTGTTCGCAGCACTGTGTCTGATGGTAGTTTCCATCAGTGAATAAATTTGGTCCATGAATTTCAAAGAGTCCTTGACTAACCACAACCTGTTCATCCGTCACATTCGGTATGTCGACAACCGACTGATCTTCGGAGACAAACGTCTCCAACAGCTGCATCCCTACGAGGTCCTGCTGGGTGAAGGGTTCTATGGTCGTCCAATCGTACTGGAAACAGAACCGGACCAAGAATTCTTGGGCTTCATGCTAGAAACCCCACCGCTCACTCCATCATCGACGAGTTCGGCACCTGCGCCATCACCCACGATCCCAGCCGCTGCGGCATCCTCCTCGTCCCCTGATCCAACTGGCCCAGCCACCTACGCATCGGATCTTTCAGCACAAGGCGCACCGCCATTTCCTCCTGCCGAAACTTCTTGGGAACATCGCAGGCCTCAGACCTTCTTTACGGAACAAACCGTACACCAAGTGTTTTTCGAGGTCTTCACTTTCGACAATGAGCGGAGGGAACTATGGATCAATGAAATCGACTTCAGGGGCTACTCTCGACTCCGGGAACCTGAGCAGTATTTCTACTCTCTGACAGGTGATGATGCATATGCCCGTCACACATCGGACTACAGGCGAGTATTTTTCAACATCCCAACACACAGCACTTCGACAACCCTCATTATTATGGACATCACCACTACAACCTTCATCCAACTGCAGCAGCCCCACCTTCAACTACACCATCAACATCGGCAACCTCCGCTCCGCCCAATACTGCAACATCGGCAGCACAACTCCAAGAACGTCTCTTTGCACCACCTACTCCGGGATCCAACCCAACTACGTTGATTGGCAGCCTATCTCGAACGTTGACCCCGACCAGCTCTCTGCCTTAGCCATTGGTTTGCAAGCCCTCGCTTCTTCGAGCCCTTCTGAGTCCACTGAGCAACCAATGGCAGAGTAGGATCCGAGAACGAGGCGACAGCGCGATCTTCCTGAAAAAACAACCCTGCTCCGGCAGGGTGTGTGTGTGTGAAACATCTGATAGATGCAAAACTTCTGATCTTTTGGTTTGTCGACCGCTTAGCTAGGGACTCTAAAGACTTCTTATAGCAGGGGGCACAGGCCCATTGTGGATACCTGTGCCAGCGAAGCTATTCCACAATGGGGGAAGCGCAGATTGATCACCTCCGTGTACCTGCACTTTTTGACTGTTATGGCAAGGGGCTAAGCCGAGAACCCCAACAACAACAGTTTCATATGTACACAGCCGCCGCAATCTGAGCTTATTCTGAGTTATTTCATACATGGTCTATGTGGTATTTGTCGAGATGGCGAAGGGCTAAGCCGAGAACCCTGACATGGCTATTTATTTGACATTTTGGATCCTGGTTTTATCTACGTTCGATGTTTTCAGAAGACCTTCGTTGTACTCGCGATTTTCATCGAAGAGATCTACTTTAGGTCAATGTTTCTAATCTAGTTGCACGTGAGGGGATTCAGTTCCTGACGGATCACTTAAAAGATCCATTTTTGTCTAGTGTGTGTGTGTGGAACATCTGAATAGATGTAAAACCTCTACTTAAGCAGGGGATGGTAATGGACGCCGCTGGGGAACATTGCAGTCAGCGGCCAACGAAGACGCTGCAATGTTCCTGTGAAAACGTACCTGCAATTTTCCAGTTTTTCGTCAATGGCAACCGGCTAAGCCAAGAACCGGCATGTCGTTTTCAAACAATTTTCAAACCAAACTTGATGTCAGGGAGGGAACGATTTGCATCTAGCAAGGACGTGGAAATACAAACTTCTAGATTCTTCTCTGATCTTGTCTTCATACTTTTCCTGTCAGGTTTAATGGAGTGTTTTTGCACGTAAGATGCATTCCACATCAGAATTCGCAAAGATTGTTCTGAGCAAGTGTGTGATTCATGCTGGATTCGTCAAGGTGGCATGAACCCTTCGGGGAATGCTTTTCTAAGCAAAATGTGGATGCAACGACCCGATGTCTGAATTTTCACATTTTAAGCTAGTAATTCGTTTAAGTAAAGTGAAACAGCCGTTCACCTTTCAGGTTTCACTCTGTCGGTCGTCTTTTGGTTAAACAGTCTGCCGCTGTGACTGGCCTCACCATTTTTGTCAGACTTCAAAGGGTTTGTAGACTGAAGCCGCGACAGCAATCTCCTTTTTCAGCAATGCTCGAGAGACAGACTGATTCCATTTGTCACATGTAAATAGGACATGCTTTACAGGTGTGGTCACTTTCTTTTGGTTACTCTGGTGAGGTTCAATTGTGCACGTAATTCAAGGGTTGACGACGTAAGCTGTCCATGGGGTTGACTTGAATACCGAGGGCCTTGAGCCTTATCACGACTCTTGCATGGATTGTGGATGCATCATTTCATTAACTAGTCCCCCATGGGTCCCCTATTTCATGTGTTCTCCTCTCTACAGGTAGGTTGGGTTCTGCGCGTGCCTAGGTAGGCGTAGGTTTCGCTGTGGTAGGTTGGTTTAGGCGCTTCCGTCCTTCCCCCCCTCCGCTGGTCTTGTTCTGTGTCCGTCGGCCTCCGCTTTTCTTTTCCCTTGCCCTTTCAGGGTTTGCCCGCTTTGGGCCAGGTTTGCCTGTGTTGGTGTTTGCTCCTTCCCTCTTCTTTTGCGTTCCCCTCTTCGCGTCCTGGTTAAGTAACTTTCATCTCATTTTCATCTTACCTCATCTTCATTTCCTTTCAATTTCACTTCATTTTCATTTCATTGTCCGGACCTTAATTTTCCCACCTTCCCGCTGGAGGGTGTGTGTGTGTGGAACATCTGAATAGATGTAAAACCTCTACTTAAGCAGGGGATGGTAATGGACGCCGCTGGGGAACATTGCAGTCAGCGGCCAACGAAGACGCTGCAATGTTCCTGTGAAAACGTACCTGCAATTTTCCAGTTTTTCGTCAATGGCAACCGGCTAAGCCAAGAACCGGCATGTCGTTTTCAAACAATTTTCAAACCAAACTTGATGTCAGGGAGGGAACGATTTGCATCTAGCAAGGACGTGGAAATACAAACTTCGAGATTCTTCTCTGATCTTGTCTTCATACTTTTCCTGTCAGGTTTAATGGAGTGTTTTTGCACATAAGATGCATTCCACATCAGAATTCGCAAAGATTGTTCTGAGCAAGTGTGTGATTCATGCTGGATTCGTCAAGGTGGCATGAACCCTTCGGGGAATGCTTTTCTAAGCAAAATGTGGATGCAACGACCCGATTTCTGAATTTTCACATTTTAAGCTAGTAATTCGTTTAAGTAAAGTGAAACAGCCGTTCACCTTTCAGGTTTCACTCTGTCGGCCGTCTTTTGGTTAAACAGTCTGCCGCTGTGACTGGCCTCACCATTTTTGTCAGACTTCAAAGGGTTTGTAGACTGAAGCCGCGACAACAATATCCTTTTTCAGCAATGCTCGAGAGACAGACTGATTTCATTTGTCACATGTAAATAGGACATGCTTTACAGGTGTGGTCACTTTCTTTTGGTTACTCTCGTGAGGTTCAATTGTGCACGTAATTCAAGGGTTGACGACGTAAGCTGTCCATGGGGTTGACTTGAATACCGAGGGCCTTGAGCCTTATCACAACTCTTGCATGGATTGTGGATGCATCATTTCATTAACTAGTCCCCCATGGGTCCCCTATTTCATGTGTTCTCCTCTCTACAGGTAGGTTGGGTTCTGCGCGTGCTTAGGTAGGCGTAGGTTTCGCTGTGGTAGGTTGGTTTAGGCGCTTCCGTCCTTCCCCCCCTCCGCTGGTCTTGTTCTGTGTCCGTCGGCCTCCGCTTTTCTTTTCCCTTGCCCTTTCAGGGTTTGCCCGCTTTGGGCCAGGTTTGCCTGTGTTGGTGTTTGCTCCTTCCCTCTTCTTTTGCGTTCCCCTCTTCGCGTCCTGGTTGAGTAACTTTCATCTCATGTTCATCTTCACCTCATCTTCATTTCCTTTCAACTTCATTTCATTTTCATCTCATTGTCCGGACCTTAATTTTCCCAGCCTCCCGCTGGAGGGTGTGTGTGTGTGTGGAACATCTGAATAGATGTAAAACCTCCCGGCGGACCTGGCACCGGCCCATGATTGTCCAAAAATTGTTGTTTCGCTGTGGCGCCAACGCGATTTCATGTGGCAAACGACCATCAAAAAAAAATCCGCTTTACTGTGGTTTGCAACCCTTACAGGGTTTTGTGCTGCAAAACCCGACGAACGAACAAAGTGGCCTTTTCTCTTCACCGCATGAGAGATCTTGCAGCTTCGCCAGTTGCGGTCAGCAAGTCGGATCCAGTGTGTTCCCATCTCCATTGTTGACTTCGAGTGTACTTGAACAACAAACCATTGCGTTTGCCTTGGACTTGGGATCGAATGATATCACACCACACCCCACCCCACCACCACCCCACCCCATGCGTAGCGTCGCATCGCATCATGTCTTGCAGTACTGACGAATGATATCATATCACACCCAACCCCACCCCATGCGTAGCGTAGCATCACATCATGTCTTGCAGTAATGACGAATGATATCACAACCCACTCCACCCCACCCCATGCGTAGCGTAACATCACACCATGTCTTGCAGTACTGACGAATAATATCACACCCAGCCCCACCCCATGCGTAGAGTAGCATCGCATCATGTCTTGCAGTACTGACGAATGATATCACACCCCACCCCACCCCACCCCATGCGTAGCGTAGCATCACATCATGTCTTGCAGTATTGACGCGTAGCGTAGCATCGCATCATGTCTTGCAGTACTGACGAATCTTAGCAGCATGCTGACGATAATATCACACCCAACCCCACCCCATGCGTAGCGTAGCATCGCATCATGTCTTGCAGTACTGACGAATGATATCACACCCAACCCCACCCCATGCGTAGCGTAGCATCGCATCATGTCTTGCAGTACTGACGAATGATATCACACCCCACCCCACCCCACGCGCAGAGTTGCATCCCATCATGTCTTGCAGTTCTGACGATTGATATCACACCCCACCCCACCCCACCCTACCCCAATTTGTGGGCCGGTAAAGGGTCCGTCTACCTTAAAGCAGGGGATGGTAATGGACGCCGCTGGGGAACATTGCAGTCAGCGGCCAACGAAGACGCTGCAATGTTCCTGTGAAAACGTACCTGCAATTTTCCAGTTTTTCGTCAATGGCAACCGGCTAAGCCAAGAACCGGCATGTCGTTTTCAAACAATTTTCAAACCAAACTTGATGTCAGGGAGGGAACGATTTGCATCTAGCAAGGACGTGGAAATACAAACTTCGAGATTCTTCTCTGATCTTGTCTTCATACTTTTCCTGTTAGGTTTAATGGAGTGTTTTTGCACGTAAGATGCATTCCACATCAGAATTCGCAAAGATTGTTCTGAGCAAGTGTGTGTGCATGTACGCGCGCATGCCGGCATACAAACACAGACTACGTCAACGGGATTGACTTTTTACATTAAAGTATGTGAACGGGACTTTTTCCTCTAACTAATATCCCCCATAGTAGAAAATAAGAAATAGCGGGTAGGGGGCATAGGGGCCTGGGAAAAAGTACCATTTAATTTCTCTTAGAAATTAAGCAATATCAACAATTACTTTACTTCGTGTGATCCCCACCATGACATTTATACATTTTGTTACTGGCAAATCTTCTGGCATTCTATCGGACATTTTATCTGGCATTCTATCTGGCATACCTTCTGGCATTCTATCTGGCATATCTTCTGGCATTCTATCTGGCATATCTTCTGGCATTCTACCTGGCATATGTTCTGGCATATATTCTGGCATATCTTCTGGCATATTATCTGGCAAATCTTCTGGCATTCTATCCGGCAAACATTCTGGCACTTTATCTGGCATACCTTCTGGCATTCTATCTGGCATATCTTCTGGCATTCTACCTGGCATATCTTCTGGCATATGTTCTGGCATATCTTCCGGCATTCTATCTGGCATATCTTCTGGCATATTATCTGGCAAATCTTCTGGCATTCTATCTGGCAAACATTCTGGCACTTTATCTGGCACTTTATCTGGCATACCCCTTCACATTCTATCTGACATTTTATCTATCTGGCATACCTTCTGGCATTCTATCTGGCATATCTTCTGGCATTCTACCTGGCATATGTTCTGGCATATCTTCTGGCATTCTATCTGGCCGTTGAGGTCCAGCGGTGCACACTGAGCTGGGCAGGTCCCAGGTTGAGGTCCAAGGTGCACACTGAGCTGGGAAGGTCCCAGGTTGAGGTCCAGCGGTGCACACTGAGCTGGGAAGGTCCCAGGTTGAGGTCCAGCGGTGCACACTGAGCTGGGAAGGTCCCAGGTTGAGGTCCAGCGGTGCACACTGACCCAGGTTGAAGTCCAGCGGTGCACACTGAGCTGGGGAGGTCCCAGGTTGAGGTCCAGCGGTGCACACTGAGCTCGGACGTTGGCGAAGAGCTTGGCGAAGAGTTGGCAAGGCGGAAGTGGAGGTGGAAGTTGATGCAGACATGGTCGAGGAGAAACTGGAGGAGGAGGCGGAGGAGGAGCAGGAGGAGCAGGAGGAGGAGGAGAGCTAGCCGAGGAGGAAGAGGAGGAGAACAACTCTGATAAAATCTAACAACCCTCACCTGGCAGGTGGGGAATTGCTTAAACATACATTTAAACACCTCCGGCTATTTTTCCAGACCCTTGCATTTCTGCGGGGCGTTGGGTCTATATATAGCATGAACATTCAAACAAACATATTCTAATAAAATTGTTTCATATAATTATATTAGCGGCAACCTGTTTTCATCATCATTGTGCAGAACATGCAGCTTCGGTACCTCGCAAGGCATCAGAACCAGCTGCTGTGATCCTGAGTCAAAGCATCTTGGCAGAGGTGCTTTTGAAGCGTCAAAAAGGATTGGAACGGCCAACCAATACAATCATCAGGACAAGCCCTGAAAAGGGCGCCAAGAAGCAAAAGACGCAAAGGTTGAACCAATCAGCAACCTCTACATGACGCAAAAAACACTGTACACATACATGCAATATATATATATAGATATACACATATATATTTATTTACTTATGTTATGTTACGATGAGAAGTAGCAACGTCAATAGCTCATAGCGCCCGCTCCAGGACAAAGCAATGAAGAAAACGCGCGCCATAAACTTTACCTACCAATTTGCTTTTCCTGCTGGTGAAACAATCGAGAAAGCAAGTGACACTTTTGCTTCGGACCTGTCGTGGACATGCGATCCGTGTATATTGGGATGGAGTTTGGATACTCAGTGACCATCATTGTCATATATTGTCATCTGATCTATCCACTTTTACGATGCTTCCTTTGCTACTGTAAGAGTTCACAAACATCCTCCAACTGAGCTTCTAGCATTTTCCAAAAGCAGTCAACGTGCAACACGTGGTTGCAGGATAGCACCAAGACACTGCACGCAACACGAAGTGAGTGCAGTTGATGTCATCAACCAATCAGCCAATTTGTATGTGACCTCTTGATTGCAGCAACTTCTTGGGCTGAGCTCTTATGTAGCCGAACTATACCGGAGCCTGAACACCGCAAGTTGGACACCTCACCTTCCAGCAATCATCACTGGCCTGTCATCTGCTCTCCATCCCGCGAGGCAAATAGGGCACGCGCCCTGAGGCAAACAGGGGACAATGGAGGGAAACGGCGACGTGGATTCTGGAAGCAGTCTGGAACGCAACTCCTGGAACATTCATGAGGCTCAGTCAGAAGGTTTGAAATAGTTCTCTTTTGGTTCACCTATGCCCTTGTTGGTGCTTGTTCTCCGCAGGGGATTTTTAGTTCTGATCTCCTTTCGTTGGAAGTAGTATGTATAACAAGACATGCAAGACTTCTGCAGGCCTCAGGGTCTTTGTCGCATACTGCTTTTGAGGTGGCCGATGAGAGAGCTTTCAGCTCTTCTGAAGGACCTCGCTATTGTGATTGACGGATTTGGGATTCTTTGATTCCACGCTGCTCAAGATAGAGAGTTTCTTCGGACTCGCTATTGTGATTGACAGGTTTGGGATTCTTTGATTCCACGCTACTCAAGATGGAGGGTTTTTTCGGAATTATTTTGCCCCTCTCTACTGATTGCAGAAGGCTCCAAAAGTTTGGGCTCATTGTTGGAGCCTAAGATGATCACACCGAGAGGACTCATATTTCAGAATGACATACAAACCCGCTTCAAGTCCACCTACTGTACACTGGCATGCATTTTAGATTGATTGTTTTCGTCACAAGTCGCCATCAAGCATTACCAGGGCCATCGCCATCTTTCTTCGCGCATGCCACGCTGACCTCAGTTGCGACGTTGCGACAATGTGACTAGGTCTTGAAATGGCCTTGAGCCAAAATCTCAAAAGCCATCCTGTCATCAGCGGCAGCGTTCCTTTGGTCACAAAGCCGATCAGCATTCAGGAGGGGTACGGGCACCCAAAGTTCATATTGTGAAGGTGTAGTAAACGCATTCAATCTGCACACATAAGCGCGCAAGCGCTGGCACATGCTTAATTACTAACGTCAAACAACGCGCAGAACCTGAAATGCAATCTTGCGCTACTGCGTCGCAATACATCCAGTATGTAAAGATCAAATCAAGAATCGCAAAGCAGGCTAGCTGAACTGGTCTTGCACTGCATCTGACCCCAGCATCAGCGCCCTCACGGCAGCGAAATGTTTGTGAGCGGAATATGGAAAACTGTGATCCCAACTGCCCTGTGGAGAAGGGAGAAGCTCCGAGGAGATACCTCACAATGTACAGCTATCCAAACGAAGGCTTGGTTGGACGGAGGCCCGCCCAAAACAGATTCCAAGTTATTCCCAATATTTCCAAAACAGGCAAAGTTACTTTCACTCAATGGCGCTGAAGTGATTCGGAAAATCATTTATGGTAGAATGGTAGAACCGGGAAGAAGTAACATGCAAAAATCAGCGTCCGAATCAGAGGAGCAAAAGTGCTCCAGCAATCTAACGTTGCTCTCCTCGCAGCAAACAGGTTTCATAAGAGCCTGGCAAGTAAGATTCCCTCTTATTGGCAAGCTTATGAATGGGGCCCCATCTTATCACAGCATGATCGCTCGGCCCATCGGACTTCTTCCTTGCGCGTTGCCTTTGCACCTTGGAGCTTCTGCAGAAGTTCATCAGCGCGGACACGCCTTTCCTCCCAACCTCAGCGTCAAACAGCATGGCACTTTGTATTTGCAGTGGCGGGCTGTTCGGCTGAGGAGCAGGGACGTTGGAAAACTGTCCTGCTAGTGGACCGTGCTGAAACAACTGGATCAACTGATATAATGCCTGTCGGTCAATGACTGTTTTCCCTACTGTTTGGATCTGATGTAGGATCTATTTCCCATAGCTAGAAGCACTTTGCTTGGATGATCGTTGTGTCCCTTGTGCTGAACCATGCTCAAGAGAAAGGCAGTGTCCATGCAGCACACATGGAATCCCTGAAGCGCATGGAAGCACACTTCATGTTTCTAGATGGCAGCAATCTCAGAATTGCATTCCAAACCGCCTCGCCAGGAAGGAACAATCACCCTGGCTTTGTAAGGTGTGTTGAGAATCTTACGTTAGATCATGGAGATCCTGACTTTGCTTTGAGCCAGCTGCGCTCGTCACCGATGTGCTTGCGGATCGCTTGGTGATAGTCAATAGCCTGGATTCAGTGGCCTGTAGATTGATGAACTTACCCCCAAAGTGACATCAGCTTAAGCATGCATAAGAATAAACAAGAACAAAAAAGACACGTTTTAATGACGCAAGTATGTTTATGTCTGGCTTATTTAGAACCTTGAGCTGACTGCGACCTTCCTGGCTTGTTTCTCACATTCCTGACATACAAGTGAGCTCGCAAAATGATCTAGATCTAACCTCCACTTCGGATGTTTAGCAAAAAGGGCAAGCCAAGTGAAGCTCAAAAGCCCATCTCGTGCAATTTTGATAATTCCGTCTTTAATAAATAGACCCCGATGGCGTTGCTTGCCTCGAGGACATCGCACAAGTTCACATGGCCAGGCAATGCCTTCCCAATATCAACATACGCTCACTGGTGCGGGACAAACAAAGGCCAGCAGCTGAGCAAACTACCCCAGACGCCATCCACAACTGCAACAAAAGAGACTGGAAGATTTACTGGAGGTCAAATGAATTTCAGAACGGGTCTACAAGGCAGACTGCATTGGCCAGCAGCGAACAGGAGGACTAGAGGCTACGTAAGTTCTAAGCCTTGATACAAGATGAAAGCATGCACTTATAGGAGCTCATCAATGCCCGTTTCATCTTGTCCGGCTCCTCGCTGAAAAGCATCAGGGAGCACGCGGCCTCAACGCTCTTAGCATTCCCAAACTGGCTTACCCAGACAGGTGAAAAGCCCGCCAGGCAAATCTGACACAGCATGACCACCTTGAGATTGCCTGTGAAAACCGCCTTCCTCCAAATTGAAACAAACATCAAACAGAATTAACAGAATTACAGAATCATGTGTTCCTCCTGGGCATGCCTGAGCATCTGCTCTGCGGTCAGTTTTAGTTTGCTATGGCCGCAACCTCAATTTACAATATTCCATTACTCAGTCGGTTGCAGTTGATCGCCACCGAGCAGGGGACTGGAGCATCGTAGCGGCGGGGGTTGGAACACCTCCAGCTCCTTACAATTCAGAACTGAAGGGTGGGCTTTGAAAGTCGGGCTGTGCTTTATAGGCGCAGACTTTAGGGAGTGTTGAATATGCAGCTTGCGATTACTGTAGGTGCTTCTTGCAGCTTGATCCCTGAGAAACCTTTGGATGTATGCAGGGAATCAAAGGATGCACATGCACGAGATGAGAATACTTTCAACATCTGTCAGCCCAATCACCAATTCAAAGCGGAAAATGACACCATGTATAAACTCAACAAATTACAATTCTATTGTTTTGATAAAAAGTCTCACATACAGATATGCGGCCTGCATGGTGCATCAGTGAAGCTATCCCTTGTATGCCTGTCGCATCTATGTCACCATTGACATCATCACATGGAGTCATTCGGCAGCACCTTTGCGACAGGGTCACTTTCACACCTTTTGAGGGGTGACAACGGGTGCCCAATCTTTGAAGAGTTTGACCCCGGGCATCCAAGCAAATGCCACGCCAGCTCACTGGGGTCTGGGTCGCCCTGTGACCAAACACGCTGCAGAGACGCAACCCGCATTCCAGCTACAGCATATCGAACATTGTCAAACTTGCAGCCTGTTACTTTCAAGCTTCGTCTGCATACTCTGACACGCAGGTGCTGACAAAACTCCTAGATGACCACACTTAAATTGAAGTCATGCCACGGCTGTTTTCATTGCAGCTGATAGACTGGGCCTTGGTCAGAGCCTCCACGAACATGTCCAAGAAAGGCTCTTTGACCTTCCTTCCAAGCAGCAAATCAATGAGGCAATACAGTGAAGAGGTGTTCGAAAGTGTTTGAACCCGACTTTCCAACTGGCATCGCAGCAGATTCTACTGTAGCCCAATCAGAAGTTTGTCTACCGGCTAAGTGTGCTAAAGCCTCCCCGCAAGTCTGCGGTTCCACAACAAGGCAGCACCAAAACATTTATTGTGCTCTTTTGGAGTACTTGCAAGGTGCAGGTGTAAAGGCTTGATGCTTAAGATGCTTACTGCTTACAGGTAAATAATCTTCGGTGGTATCCCCAACAGCCGCAACGTTTTATTTTTACAAATCTTTCTGAAGCCTGCTGCGAAGCCAGGCGCTGGAACCTTCTCCGGAACCCTGTTGAACCTGACCTGGCTGCGCCAAAGCCTGCCAGACCTTCTCCGGGAACCTTCTCCGGGAACCTTCTCCGGAACCCTGTTGAACCTGACCTGGCTGCACCAAAGCCTTCCTGGAACACTCTCCGGAACCTTCTCTAAAACCCTGTCTTTGCCCTGGCTTTGCACCAAAGCCTCCCAGACCTTCTCCGGAACCTTCTCCGGAACCCTGTTGAACCTGACCTGGCTGCGCCAAAGCCTGCCAGACCTTCTCGGGGAACCTTCTCCGGAACCCTGTTGAACCTGACCTGGCTGCACCAAAGCCTTCCTGGAACACTCTCCGGAACCTTCTCTAAAACCCTGTCTTTGCCCTGGCTTTGCACCAAAGCCTCCCAGACCTTCTCCGGAACCTTCTCCGGAACCCTGTTGAACCTGACCTGGCTCTGCACCAAAGCCTCCCAGACCTTCTCCGGAACCTGTTCCGGAACCCTGTTGACCTGACCGGGCTTTGCACCAAAGCCTCCCAGACCTTCTCCGGAACCTTCTCTGGAAGCCTGTTGAACTTGACCTGGCTCTGCACCAAAGCCTCCCAGACCTTCTCCGGAACCTGTTCCGGAACCCTGTTGAACCTGACTTGGCTTTGCACCAAGCCTTCCTGGAACCCTCTCCGGAAGCTTCTCCGGAACCCTGTTGAACCTGACTTGGCTTTGCACCAAGGCTTCCTGAACCTTCTCCGGAACCTGCTCCGGAACCCTGTTGAACCTGACCTGTCTCTGCACTAAAGCGTCCCAGACCTTCTTCGGAACCTTCTCCGGAACCCTGTTGAACCTGACCTGGCTCTGCACCAAAGCCTTTCAGACCTTCTCCGGAACCTTCGGAACTTTCTCCGGGACCTCGTTGAACCTGACCCGGCGCCTGCACCAGTGCACACTGGAGCTATTCTGGGCTGAAGACACCATTGGCTTACGCTGTTGGGGAAAAGTATTAAAATGCAAACTGATTGTACTTGCTACTCATATATATATATGATATATGCTGCTGCCCACCTTACTTGTTCCAATTCGCGGAGCTTCTTTGCTGAAACAGCTGCATTCTTTACATTGCCCTTTTTCCGGAGTGCCTGGCAGCAAGTCTTGCCTATCAATGACTAGCCAACTCATATTCTGCTTCACTTTGATGTTGCGTGTCATGGAGAGCAAAGCAAACAATCTTGACCAGCAGGCAGTACACAGCCTTGAAGAAACCTTCTTCGTGTGAACTCAAGGTGCGAATCCGTTTGGATAGTGTTTTGCAAGGCTGGTTGTCACCTCTACCCTGAGACAGCAAGCAAAAAGGGTGTAAGTTGGTCCAATTCCGGTACCCCAGTTGCCCGTCGCTATCATCTCCAACTTCTGAAAGGTATTGAACAGTCATATCTATAAGACATATCCGTAGAAATCAAATCTCCCAAAATTGCCTGGGATGCTGGCCGTTTGGCCGCGGCCTTTGACTTTGGCGGCATGGTGGGCAATGAAGCAAACAGCTTCAGAATGTCAGAATTGACGATATATCCTCGCATGTGAACATGTTCTAATGTCTTCTAGTGCGTTGTAATGTGCCCTATATTATATGTTCTGAATCACTCAAAAGCACTGCTTGAAGTCGATTCTTCCGCAGAATGGGAGGGCATGATTTTGAGCCAGCACCTTGTGACAAGACCGCGTTGGATGCGTTTTCAGTAACTGGTCCCGAGCCTCACGTGGCCACTATGTAGTGTAATCTCACCTACCAAACATTCTGAGCCGAAACACATAATTATGGGCAACTCGATTCACACGGTGCAACATGCATCTACCCTGACAACAGGCGACCAAGAGACCTTTCTTAACCCTCTGTTCCAGTATATGTGGTTCTTTCAGCAACAGGGGATACATGGTGTAGAGCGCAACATCAGAGCAACTAGTGTCGGGATCTGCTGGGCGCAAATGTTTTTTCTATGAGCGAAGTTCCACGGTCAATCCCTGCTGCTCGAGGGCCTTAGTCGTCAAACGTGCTGAACTTCGGGCCAAATAAATCTTCAAAAGTCTTTCAGAGTCTTTCAGTCAACCCGGTCCTTGTCCACGTCAGCCAGGATTCGTGCTTGCAGCATGGTCACAAAATGATTATTGTATCTTGTATATCATTGCCTCCACCACATGTACTTGGCCTCCGGCTCTGACTGACAGCCGGCAGCTCGGCGATATTTGACCTCGTGAAGCTCAAGACAAAACTGATTGAGACAAACATACTTTATCATACTTTATCTGACCTTGTGAGCTTATCTCCTTACTGGACCCTTCTATTATCCTCTTGTAGGGTTTCATGCCGCATGCTTAAAACACGCTGCTTAGATTGCCTTGGTGCTTGTCACGAAGCACTCTGGCACCTGCTAAAGCGTCGCCAAAGCCCATGTACTTGATACATTTTTTGTCACCTGACGAGCTCATTGTTTCTGATCACCAGCACTGTGGGAGTATGGGGGCAGGCCGGCAGTGGCAGGATCGAATAAGAAACTCTGCTTTAGACCAGGACCTATTGGCCTTGTAAGTGCTTAAGGTGCATTGTGCATGCAACCTGCGACATCCTCCGACAATCAGAGATCTTTGTCACAGGTGAGTACAGTGGCAAACAGAGTTGAACGTACAGCTACAAGCAGAGCCCGGGCAAGCGGGTAATGGAAGTTTTGAAAGGGGGAGAAGGCTAGAAAGGAAAGGGAGAGCCTAGAGGAACGACGCCTGGCCGCCTGGCTGGCACGGCTGTTGACGGTGTCATCTCTTGGAACTCTTTGTCCTTGACATTTCTTGCCCTCGGCATCTTGTCTGATGATGCCACTTTCTCTTGATCCCGTTTGCCCTTGTCAATTCTGAATCTCGACAGCCTTTCCGGTTGCCTCCTGCTTGTCTGGACGTCTTTTTGTGCTTGACATGTTTTTGGCATGTTTTTCTCTCGGCTTCCTTTTCTGATGATGCCACTTTCTCTCCATCTGGTTTGCACTTGTCACCGCTGAATCTCGACAGCCCTTCCTTTTGCCTGCTGCTTGTCTGGACGTCTTTTTCTCCTTGACATGTTTTTCTCTCGGCTTCCTTTTCTGATGATGCCACTTTCTCTCCATCCAGTTTGCGCTTGTCATCTCTGAATTTTGACGACCCCTCCCGTTGACAGCTCTGGGGCTCGAGACCTGACACACTCTTCTCTCCTCACAAACTTCTTTCACTCCCCTTCCCAGTCTTTTGACTTCCCTATATATAGCCTTTTCACGTCCCTACACTTTTCATTTCTCTAGTCTTTTCACTCTTCACGTCCCCATTTTCTTCACTAGCGATCCAAATGGACCCCAAAGTGAAGCCATGTGATGGCTTTTGTGGCATATGGACATCCGGTCATGTGCAACATTGCGCAACTTGGGGCCCTTTAGCGACAGCTTCGCACCAAGTTGGGCCCAACGGAGACACAACATGGGGAACATAGCCTCAAACGAAGCGTCACGATAGCAAAAAAAGTGGACGATACCAGTGAAAGGGGTGTTTTGAGGATTTCGGATTGGGCAGGCCATGTCCCCCATTTTGAAGCCGGGCCATACGGACTTCAACTTAGTAAGACGTTGCTCCCAAACGGGTCCAAGTTGGGGCCAAGTTGCTCCATCTTGGAGGCAAGTTGGGCCGAAGTTGACCCCAAGTGGAGCGGATGTTGCAACATGGGGCCCCACCCGCTCAGCTGAAGCTGTATCAGTCTGACAGATCTGTCCGTTCGTATCCGCTGCTAAACTACCACGCCTCGGCACCTTCGGTGCGGGCGGATTTCTGCTAGTGTTTTGCCGACTGGGGCACAAAATAATTATCGGCATGATTCCAGAACCCAGCTTCTTGGGGAACTCATATTCTGTACTTGTCTCCCTTCATCTGTCTCCCTGTCTTGCTGGTGGTGTCCGATGGTGTCTGGCTCTTTGGATGTCTGTCTTCAACTCCCCCCCTTGATTTGTCTCCCAGTCTGGCAGGTGGTGCCCGGCTCTCCGGATGTCTCTCTTTATTGGTCTCCCTTCATTTTTCTCCCTGTGTGCTTGCGGTGTCCGGCTCTCCGGATGTGTGTTTTTGCTTGTCTCTTTTTGTTTGCCTCCCCGTCTGGCTGGTGGCGTCGGGCCCTTTGGATGCCTCTCTTTAATTCTTTTTGTATACTTACTGTTTCCCATCATTTGGCTCCCTTTTTGGCTGGTGGTGTCCGGCTCTTTGGATGTGTCTCTTCACTTGTTTCCCTTCATTTGTCTCCCATGCTGTCTAGTGGTGTCCGGCTGTCCGGATGTCTTTTGTGTGTTTTCACTTGTCTCTCATCGCGTGCCTCTCGCCATGTGTCTCCCAATTTTTCCGTCTCCCAATTAATTTGTCTCCAATTCATCGGTCTGCCTTTGTGCTGACGTCCCGCTCTTTCGCCTGTTCGCCTTTGTGTGTCTTCCATCATTTGTCTCTCACCTTCTGTCCCGTACTTCATGTGTCTCTGAAATCATTTGTCTTCAGTTCTATGCCTGCCTTAGTGGCGGTGTCGTGTTCTAGTTTCATCATGACTTTATTCATGTTTCATGCTTGTCTCTTTTCTTTACCCCCTTTGTGTTTTCTTGTTGTCCCAAGATAAAATCATGTTCCAGCACAGTTTTATGTGTTTTACATTGTTTTACCACTTGTTTTCCACGTGTCTCCTACCTTGCCTCCCTCTGATTGTCTCAGATACAAATGCCGTGGCAAAAATCGAAACCGTGTGGCATGAAAAAATTACTTTACTTCGTGTGATCCCCACCATGACATTTATACATTTTCTTACTGGCAAATCTTCTGGCATTCTATCTGACATATCTTCTGACATTCTATTTGACATTCTATCTGGCATATCTTCTGGCATATGATCTGGCATATCTTCTGGCATATCTTCTGGCATTCTATCTGGCAAATCTTCTGGCATTCTATCTGGCATATCTTCTGGCACTCTATCTGACATATCTTCTGGCATTCTATCTGGCATATCTTCTGGCATATATTCTGACATATCTTCTGGCATTCTATCTGACATATCTTCTGGCATATATTCTGGCATATCTTCTGGCATATCTTCTGGCATATCTTCTGGCATATCTTCTGGCATATCTATCTGGCATATCTTCTGGCATATTTTCTGGCATTCTATCTGGCAAATCTTCTGGCATTCTATCTGGCATTCTATCTGGCATATCTTCTGGCATATCTTCTGGCATTCTTTCTGACATTCTTTCTAACTTTTTCTGCACATTCTTTGTCCCATATCTTCCTACATGAGGTCAGGGAACACTTGGCGTGGATACTCGCGGTTGAGGTCCGGCAGGGAACACTGGGCGGGGATACTCGCGGTTGAGGTCCGGCAGGGAACACTGGGCGTGGATGGTCGCGGTTGAGGTCCGGCAGGGAACACTGGGCGTGGATGGATGGTCGTGGTTGAGGTCCGGCAGGGAACATGGGCATGGATGGTCGTGGTTGAGGTCCGGCAGGGAACACTGGGCGTGGATGGTCGTGGTTGAGGTCCGGCAGAGAACACTGTGGATCGCGGGTCGCAGTTGAGCAAGGACGACGAGGACGACGAGGACGACGAGGAGGACGAGGAGGAGGAGGAGAGGAGGACGAGGCAGGAGGAGGCGGAGGAGGAGGAGGAGAAGGAGGAGGAGAAGGAGGAGAAGGAGGAGGAGGAGGCAACTGACATAAAATCTAACAACCCTCACCTGGCAGGTGGGGAAAAAACATGCTTGTGATTCATGCTCTTGTCAATTGACATGGATCAAAAGCTGCCAGCATCAGGAGCTAGTATAACCAAAAACATGCACGCGAGTGCTGCAATGGATATGGAATAACTGTTTGGAGCCTACGGGGGTGTAATTTTAAAATCCGTGCGATGGGGCTTAGACTTCAAACTTCCTTTGACAATCAGGCCCTTGCCGATACTAACCTAAAACCAGGAAATAGCCCTCATGACTCATGACATGCTGAAATGTGATGAGCCTTCCTTTGCTTGAAGAACAGCATCGCTGCCTTGGCAAAAGCAGCAACTAGCAGGGAAACTGCATAGCCGTGTTCAAGTCGCTTATCCTTTAGGCAACTTGGCGGGGCTCATGTCGCACCAGATTGTTTGGGCTTTGTGGACAGATCTAGGCTACTAGGCACTGCACCTTTCTGGACAGTCTTCAGATTCTCAGACCTGATAGTCATTGGCCCCACATCAGTTTGAAACCTCTTGCACACTGAAGAAAACACAGCTTGCCCTTTGCTCCATTCTGTTTCAAAACAAACTAGCCTCCACGCACCATACAAAGAAAGAAGAAGCAAGGGGGTATTGAGAACAACGACTCGGATTTGGTACTGTTAGGCTTGAAGTGTTCACTTAGATGTCAAATATATTGCTGTAGCCTCTTCTTCAAACTTGATAGTCCCAGCATATTTGCTCCGAGTCATGTGGGTCAAATGCCAAACGTATAGCCATTCTTGCATCAGCAACAGAACCTCTTCGGTTTTGAACACTAAACTGCCAAAAAAACCAGATGTGATATACAGTACATCAATTTTATCAACTAGCCCAAGTGATTTTACTCGCGTGGAACTGCGGGTAAGGTGCATGACTGCGTGTGTTTGTTTGTCAAAGCATATTTTTTTGGCGCATTTTGTCCCTGGCGTCCAGACTCTGCAGATGTACACAGAGGCGGCAAGGGCACGATGGGCCTCACCAAATGATACAGGCAGATATATTTTGATGTGCTTTGACGAGCCTAAAGGCAAATACGTGAAGTATATACACATGGATACACATGGAGTGAATGACCCAAGGCGTCTCAACTGCCAATGACACTCATGGGCAATGCTTTTCGCTGGTCCAAACAGTTGCCGCACATCAGGGATCATTGCAGTTTAAAGGAAAAGAATGCAAACAATAGCTCCCTGCTACGGCTGGCAGTGCTCTGTTTGGGGCATGTCCAAACACAGCCCTGTATCCATGGGGAAGAATGAAGTCTATTGTCACCGGCATGTCACTTGATGATGGGCGACGCATGGTATGGGTATGGGGACTACATGGCAATTCTTTTCACTGTGATGCTTGTGGAACTAGCTGTCCACAAAGCGTTTGTCTCTTGCGAACATCATATAGTGTCCGGGTACCAAAACATTGGCTTGCGTTGCCCTGAAGATGCTGCTATTGGGGACCCCGGTGCAAAAAAACCCTAACTTTCAAGGTGCGTTGGGAAAATTCCCGTCGCTGCTACACTCTTTTCGATGCAGTCTTCCCAAATAGTTCTGTTGAAGCCGGATCTGGCTTGAAAATTTGGAACAAGGAACTCAGGCTGCCAGAAAATGATTTTCCTCCTGAGATATTGAGCTCGGAAGGCAAGTCTGCTGTACATCCAGTGCCCAAGGTAGGCCGACCTGGGCTGCAGTGGCAGCCTGCATTTGAAGACCTTATGCAAACATACGCAAGCAAGATTTTCCTGAGCAGCTTGCTCAAGCAGTTCAAACAGGTTCCAGCATCCAGAACTCCACTGGCCCCACACCCCGGGAGAAGCACACGTGCGGTGCCAAATTCTCGCCTGGAGGCACCAGAACTGCATACATCTGCGCCGGCACAACCGCTGCTGAGTGTGTGCTTTGCTTATCGTGATGCATAATCCTGATGGCTCTCTTCAATGCGCCTGCCTGACGCAAGCTCTGTCCATCCTGCTGCCTCCGTTAGAAAACAAGATGTGAACAACTGCAAATTAAGAAGGACACGGCTCCATCAGGAGGCCCATTGCAACATACTGATTGCAACACATTGCAACACAACAAATATGATCAAGTGATGTCAAGTGGTCGTTGGATGTGGAGGGACTCTGAAGGATTCCGAAGGATGTCAAGGCACCTGCAGAAGCTCTGACGCATCCAGGGATTCGATGACTGCCCGCTGCAGTGGCCATTGTGGGTGTTGCACCTGTCTTCACAGTAGCACTCAATAGCGCTGCAGAGTGGGCATGGCTAGACTATTGGGTTTGGGCGCCAAAACAGAACATCAAGGGCCAAGGCCCAATCTACATATTTAGCATGATTTTACCACACACACACACTCGTAGGTTCACGTTCACAATTACCAGTAGTACCGCGCAAGGCGGTGGCGGAAGTTTCAAAAATAGGAAACCTATAGGAGAGAATGGTAGTTGTGAATCACGGATGGCAGAGCGAACCGATTGCTGGACCGAAAGGTGGTTGAGGCTCTAAGCCTCCTCTCTTTCTCTCTCTTTCTCTCACTACCTACCTACCTACCTATCTATCTATCTACCTATCTATCTATATCTGACTATCTTTCTATCATTCTATCTATCTACCTCTATCCATCTATCTATCCATCCATCCATCTATTTATCTGCGTGCCTATCTTCCTATCTATCTACCTATCTACCTATCCACGCCACGGTGTCGAACTTCTTTTGACCCCCGCAGATCGCAGCGTGACCAGTGGAGGATTACCGTCAGAAAAGACAGAATCTGCAGTGTAGTGTGCTGTCGTGTTGTGTACTCTAGTGTAGTATGGTGTAGTGTAGTCTAGTGTAGTGTGTGTGAAGTAGTGTAGTTGTAGCCGTAGTGTAGTATCGTGTAGTTGTAGTGTAATTAGTGTAGTGTAGTGTAATGCAATGTAGTGGTAATTGTAGTTGTAGTTGCGGTTGCAGGTGTGGTTGTAGCGTAATGTAATGTAATTAGTGCAGGTTAGTGTTGTGTAATGTAGTGTAGCTGCAGTTGTATATGCATTTGTAGTTGTAGTGTGCTGCAGTTTAATTAGTGTAGTGTAGCGTAATGTAGTGTAGTTGTAATTGTAGTTGTAGCTGTGGTCGTAGTAGTTGTAGTTGTAGTGTAATTAGTGTAGCGAGTGTGTGATTAGATGTAATTACTGTAGTGTAGTGTAATTAGTGTTGTGTAATGTAGCATAGTATATGTGTATTTGTGGTTGTAGTAGTAGTGTAGTGTAGTGTCAATGGTAGTTGTAGTTGTCAACCTATCTATCTGTCTATCTGCAAGCTTGAAAACGAAGCTATTTGTTCTGCGAGACTTCCTCAATTTTTGACCTTGACAACATCAAAAACAAAGCAATTCTGCGAGACTTCCTCAACTCTTGAACTTGATAGCGTCAAAAACGAAGCAATTCTGCGAGACTTCCTCAAGTTTGGAAGTTGGCAACATCAAAAACGAAGCAATTCCGCGAGACTTCCTTCAACAATGGAAGATCGAGTGCAGAGCTGACGGCCTCGTGCCAATGTGTTTTGCGATTTTTCCAGTCCATGTCTCTAAAGTATTGCGCCTGCCACGAAAAAGTGAAGCCAGGTCATACGAAGTGCTGCACCTGTCACGCAAAATCATCTTAGCAAACCTGAAGATCTCATGCTTCAAAATGCAACCCTTCTCAGGATATCCCCGCCCTGACCTCCGAACATCTCTGATGAACATGTCTCTCGTACAGCGCCTGCCACAGAAAATGCATCTTTACGGATCCTCTTCGAACGTCCCGCGCCTGCCAACGCTTTTGAAAATGCCACACACGTTTTGCTCACTTTTGGCAAGGTGCAGAATCCCTTGTGCCTGCCACGCGAAACGACATCTGGTCCGTACCCCTCAGTTTTTTCCACTTTTGACTTCGAAACGTGCTTAGCGCCACAATGGCGTGCACTTTTTCGACATCTCAACTTCCGAGCATAGTGTGTTTTGTACATTTTGACTTGGAAATGTGCTTCGCGCCACAACGGGGTGCAATTTTTCGACATCTCACCTTCCAAACGTGCTCTGACACTGAGGTGCTTTGTCTTTGCGCACTCTGACTTCCAAATGTGCTTCGCTCCACAATGGCGTGCACTTTTTCGACATCGCAACTTCCAAAAGTGGTCCGGCGTTGGTGTGCTTTGGACTTCCAAATGTGGTTCGCGCCACAACGGCGTGCAACTTTTCATCTCTCATCTGACCGCATGGCTCCGCACCCGCTGCTTTAGCGAGCCTACTTTTCGACCCTCCGGAGCCACAAATCATTGGACAAACACGGTGAATCGCGGCTTTTCTACCTCTTCGCGCACCTGCATCTTGTTTCTTCTTAGACTTTCTCTTTTTTGATATTCTTTCTTTTTCTCTTCTCTTCTCTTCTCTGACTCTTCCCACCTCTGCTTTTCCACGTGCTCAAAATGTCGGAAGTTTGACTTCTAAACTTCCTTCGTCTACGTTTTCAAGCTTGCAGATAGACAGATAGATAGGTAGATAGATAGATAGACAGATAGACAGCTACAACTACAACTGCAACTACACTACTTCTAAAACTACAGATGCAAATACATGTAGAAAATACTACGCTACGTTACACTACACTGATTGCATTACACAACACTAATTACACTACGCTAGTTACAGTACACTACATTAAGTACATTAGAACTACAACAACTACTACAAATACAGCTACACCTGCAACTACAACTACACTACATTGCTCTACATTACACTACACTAATTGCACCACACTACAACTACAACTAATACCACAAATACAACTACACACGCACACACTCATTAGACTACTTTACAACTACGAATCCATTACTCTACGCTACAACTACAACTGCGCTACACCACAACACTCTACATCAAGCAGTTGTGGAAGAGGTGACCGCTGCAACCATTGCAGCCACTTCAAAAAACACAACTCCAACTACCTTTCGGTCCATCAGTGGATTTGCTCTGCCATTCGTGATTCACAGTTACTTCTGGTATATTCAGTCCAAATTTCTGCTGCTCAGTGACATCTCCACGAAGCAAAAGCGGTCCCTTGCCCCATGGCCAGGCAGCGTAAACAGAATACCTCGAGCATAGTGGGGCAACATGCAGCGCAGTTCAATGCATGAGAATACAGGAGCAACTTCATTTCTGATAACCACTGTTTCCATCTGTTTCCTTTCTGATTGGAACCACATTCTAAACTGCACTTTAGCTTTCATGTTGCTAGGTACTTGGTATATATATATATACGTACATCATCATCATCCTGTCTAGTGAAACCGCCCAACTTTCCATGCGCGGATGAAGGAGGGTTCTTTGGCTGTGAGATGTGGAATCTCGAGTTATATACTGATAATTCCCCAAGATGGGGGGGGCAGCAATTCCCCAAATAATGGGGGCAATAATTCCTTAAATGATGGGGGCAATACTTGCAACACAGCTTCTAAAGACAAAGAGATGGCCCAAGAATGCGGTAGAGAGACATGCTTGAGTATTAAATATACACACAATGACAACCAGCTGCCTCCTTTGCCAGTGTCAGTTTGGGTTTAGCACTGTGATTCAACATAAAGTGGACAAACTCATCAAACTCATCCAAGTGCCTCTCTACAAACCATCTCGCTCTGCGTGTGAAGCCATTCTCCGTATCGCAAAGTCCATCATGCTCGGAACCGTTGCCGCTTTGCAAACGCCACCGCGCAGAAACGCGTGGAGGGCTGCAGATGCCATAGCGTGTGGAAGAAAATTCAAAGGTGAAGCCTGCAGGAGCTGTGCAAGAAATCACAAGAATTGTCAGGGCGAAGTGGCTGTAAGCATCGTGCACCTCTACAAGTAGCAGACTCTAACAGCTTCCAACAAGGTTAAAGCCGACAAGATACTTGGCATCTTGAAAATTTCACTGCCTGGCTCTGCTTTTTGCACGTCGACATCCTTGTTTTTGGCAAAGGGCTCGAAATCGACACTTCTGGACCTTGCTGTTCGACGACATTCGTGGTCAACCACTCAAACACAGAGTGCTGGACATAATGGAACCAAATTTGCTACCGATTTGAGATTCCTGTCACTGGCTTCGCATCAAAAGGAGCAATGGCCCCAGTGATGGGCGAGAGACATGCTGGCCGGAAAGTATGGAATTCCTGCCGCCCGCGCGCCGATTGAAGCGAGAGTACCTGAGCAAGTGGGCGTATAGGAGCAGCATCATCGCCCAGCATGGCTGGAATCCGCACCAAGCTTGATGATGAACTGAAAGAAGTCTCGTATTCTGGTATACCAACGCACACAAATATCAACGTTACACTCACTACGAAGAGGGGCGCGCGGATCCCTGTGGCTGCATTCTGCACTTGCAACTGAACATACTATTCTTCAAACTGGAGCAGCGAATTTCAGAGGTGGATCTGGCACAGTCTGACTATGCACAAAAATTGGACTCACCATGTCTCAATTGCAAAACCAAGATCACATATATAATCATAATAATATATATATATATATAATATCCCCCTTTGTATTAAGTGAAAGGGTTGGTGTTGACAATTTTATAGTGATAAATCAGGAGGACATGACCCCCCTTTCCGAAAATGCACCTATAGAATCAGAGACCCCAAGGTATTTTCAAGTTGGCAATCTCTATAGAATCGATGCCACCAAGTCACTCTCGTAGATGGTTGGGGGGGTTAGTTGGCCTTCTATAAAATCAGGCTCCCCAACCCTTCTTTATTGACAGCTGACCTGAATACTCTAGTTGCTCTTGCCCATCTTGCCTTATGCACGTCAATTTTATAGAGCCCAAAGGCTCCAAGTGTTCACTGCCAACCCCTTCAATTTTATAGACTGGTGAAAAATGCCTGAAAGATCTTGAAAATCGCTCTGTTTCGTTTTGTTTCATTTTGTTTCCATCCGTTTGCTCTTTTTTAGCGGAAAGGCGGAAAGGCTGGCTCGAGGACTTCGACCCAAAAACGGTGAGACACACGGGGGAGACACAACGGGGAGACACAACGGGAAAATGAAACAAAATGAAAAATGTCACTTTTATAGTTTGTAAACCAGAAAAAGCTGCTTTTGTAAGATATTGAAATGTCAAAATTGTACATATTTGCTGAATATAATTGATGATGACTGATGAAACCCTGATGATGGATCTCCAACAAATCTCCAATATATCCCAAAAGTATCCAAAAGTATCCAAAAGTTTGAAAAAATATGTGAAGATTCCAAATGATTCCAAAATATACAAGATGATCAAGGATGATCAAGGATGATCAAAGAATTGTTGTGGGAAATTGGTTCTGCCAATACTTCTGTATAAAATTGAAGAACATGACATACATCCAAAGAGAACATATCCCACTGTAGAATCGCAGTCCCTAAGACTCTCTGCTGACTAGTCCCCAGTGCTGTATTCAACATGAAATCTCTATAGAATCAGAGGCCCCAAGGTCCTCTATAAAATTGTAAGCGTTGACGTTGGGTAGGTACCCCTTATTAAGTCAGGGGGTTAAAATGCACCATTTTCCTGGCCCCAACGTTCTCAATTCTGTAGAGGAAATTCCAAGGGGGATTATATAATAGTGTGTGAGGCCAAATACAACAAACGTGATCGATCTTTGCATCTTTGTGTCTGTACTGATCCTCTTGGATTGTCCAGCACCAGTGACTCTGACAAAACATGGCTGATGGGCACCTGTCATGAGAATTCAGTTGGGGCACTAGAGCACTCCAGAGACCAAAAGAAGATCCCAGGTACACCATTGCGCCGAACATAGGTTCCTGAATGCCAAGCTTACGAGTTCATGAGCAGTGGATGTATCGGGTCTTACCATTGTGGTGTAAGGGTTCGATCAATTTCTCCTCCCTTCAGATTCACAGCGTTTTGTCCCTCTCATCATTGCCAGCACGTGTGCCAGTCAGTACACATTTGCTGTGGTGCAACCAAACATCTTCTTTTGAGGTTGACTGGTTGGCTCCGTTCAGCTTCGTGGAATTTTGCGGTTGGCCAAAAATCGCAATTTCTCTGCGCACCTGTGCGCACCAATGCGGAGAAGTCTCTGATGTTGGCTCCCAAGTGGTCGATGGGCGGCACCAGTGCTCGACCCAAAGGATGAGAGGAGGAAACGCCACGTTCAGTCAGCAGCACCAAACCCACCCACGCAGAACCATCCATGATGTCTGGTTCCAGGCCCCTGCGGGAGAGACGCGGGATGAAAAAAGCAAGCGTTCCCAATTTTGGGGTTTGACAGAGCACTTCAAGGCGAAATTCCATATTTCATAGCACTTCATAGGAATGGGAAGGGCTACTCGCAAGGATGTCACATTCAAATCTCGCTGCTAGATGCCGCTGGCTCATCTACATAGCTGGAGACGCTCCATTCATCAACGTTTTGCACGTGTCTGAAAGTGGCAAACTATAAATCACAATGGTGACTCTCATGGCGTTCAAGCAGGCTCCTTACTTCAAATCTATCTGCTTAACAAATGGCCGACATCAAAGCAATGTCCCCATGTGTCCCCTTCTTCCATGCAGCTACCCCTCTGAATGCCTTAAGAACTCACAATCTGGCGTTTTCTGCGAAAGCATGACAATAAGCATACTACTAAAAACAAGACCGCTTTAATCAGTCTTTAAGCACAGTTCCCACCATTAAAAAGAGGATTTGAAACTGGCAGTAACTGTTCCCAGCCAATTTTCAATAAAACGTCGGCTTCTCTATCACGCGCCAGGTTCGCCAAGACCCTTCGTTCTACAGGTTTCTGCGCTCTGCGCTAGTTCTGCACACACCGCCTGGGCAACATCTCTGTGAGGCGCTCTGGCAGTACAGGCCAATGAACGAACAGTGCGTTCTCCCAGGCATCGTGCATCATGAAGCCTTGCTGCAACGAGGTAGACGCGAAGGTCACAACTTGACGGTCAACTAGAATGATTGGAACAGCTTGGAGATTCCGATGGTCCACGGTCTTTACCAAAGACTTCTTGCATCTTGTCGCAACCTGTGCTCCAAGAGACGAAACTTCAAATACCTCTTCGCTATCAGCGCTTGAGATGCTTCTATTTCAGCCATGGCGACGATCTTTATGACAGGACCAATCAAATCAGGTCTTTTGCCACTTGACTTGCCGAATAGTCTGCGATCTATAACTTGTGAAAAGGCGCATCAACTGTCATCTGCAGCATCTACTTTTTAAACCAAGCCATGTCAGGTTCATTGAGCGTCCGGGCAAGCTGTGCTTGAATCTGCTTCAAGAATCACCGACAAGATCCTACAAGTATATATAGACTTTAGCAATCAATCCCTGCAGGCCCCTTCCAAGACCTCTTACCGCCAAGATCACCTCTCATTTGAAAGGAGACTTGCCTATCTTTTGCCATACAAGTGCAAATGTTGTGGCTATGCTTTGCGTGCTTATGTCAGGTAAGCCCAAGCCTGCAATCGAACACATCCGTCATACAGCTTTCTTACTGCCAATCCGACCTTTCAAGGTTTGTTGGCTAGAACCGGCAATGCGTGCAGGATTGGGAGCCACTGCAGTGCCTGGATCAAGCGAATCATCCGACCTAATTTCATTTAACATCATTTAACTTCTAATATTTCCACAGCATCATCTTTGCACGACATTCAATCCAGGATTCGCGCCTAGCATTCAAATTCCTTCACACAACACTGACATTCCTTGCAAAATACTGCAAGACAATGAAAGACATGTGCCAACAAATTTCAAGCCCCCTGAGATCCCGGCATCTGTGCCACCGTCTCTGTAAGCTGCGCAGATGCTGTGGGCTTTGCATCACAGATCTGGCAGGCGAAAACTTGATCGCGTGATCTGCTGAGCATACAGGCTGTCTCAAGCCTTATCATGGGTTAATCAGGCTCAATTTGTTTTAAGTGTCAGCGTATGGCCTATGCGCAATCCCACAAGTGCAGATTCATATGTAGCGAGCAGGAGAAGAATAGCTTAAGTACGCGCAATACAGTTTCAAAACCAACCAAAGATAGGGGAGACATGAGGGCGCCACAGGGACGAGCCAAAGGGACATTCAACCCGAAGTGGTGTAAAATTGAGCACCAACGACAGCCACTTTGGGACCAATCGGGATGTTCCCAACTGAGTCGCTCACCATCCGTAGAATTCTCCGGTCAGGGAGCGACCTGGTACCGAGGTTCGTGGTGAAACCACTCTATATATACTCTTGTCAAAGTTAAATCTCAAGCCAAGCATGTCAGTAATGGCAATATTCGAACCGAAGCTAATCCCCACTTAAGACTTGACTCATTGAGATCACGCTTTTTTCCTTTTCTTGATGGGTCTTCCAGTCTCTCAGCCACTTTGAGAGTTGATGTGCTTTCTTGCTTTCTCCCTCCTTCAATGTCTAGTCTCCATCCATTGTCCACCCGAAGAGGCGGATTGCATGAGACATACCGCAGGCCAGCAAATTCTGACACTGGATGGATAGAATTATCATGAATGATCCCTGGAATGTCCTAAAGTTCTTGACTGAGGTCAGGGCATCTGCCGCGCCAGCCGGGCTGCCTTTGATCCCCAAGAATCCTTGGTGGTGTTGATCATCAAACGAGTACTGAAAATGTCCTTGTATATTCTTATCGCAAATGGACCTAAAACAGTCTCTTCTATCGTTGTCAACATGATGCGATCATGTGTGATGTGATGTTTTCTGGGTGTTTTGGCAACAGCTGGAGAGTAGTACGCTTGGTCCCTTCTGGGATCCTGGACCAAGATCGAATCCTCAAGCTGGATGATGCTTGCAGCGTGCAACCTAGGGGGATCTTCGTTCTGAGCAAAAACAAGCAAAACATTGTGAGGCACTGTGCCTGAAATCGCTTTGATGCTTTCTCCCCTTGCAAGAATGCCTCCTGCAAAGCTAGGAATGTTCTTCTGGCTCAAAGCAAGGATTGACTCCCGATCAATCTTGCACAACTGCCCTGTACAGTACCTGTAATTGTACTAGACTTGAGGCCATGATCAAATGATATCAAATGTCTGGCTCAGACAATCGCTGAATCATCCCTTGCGCCCTCCACCCCTCTCAGCCGGTCTCAGCCTCAAACACTCGCAATGTCTTCTCTGCGGTCTGGCGGGAAGCTGCACGCTGTGCCTCAAAGACTTACATGAGGTGAAACTGCCATCAAGCTGGCGATCAAGCCTCGCAAGAAACTCAACTAACGCCGTACTACTGAAGTGGAATATACCTCTCTCAAACGCATCCATATCATCCATGACGTACCTCCAAACATTTGCACCTATCGTTTAGGTGCCATCTGCTGAGCATGCCGAGTTTTGCTCGGCAGCGTATAGTTTTCCGTGTCTGGCTTAAAGAGAAATCGTTTTGTCCACTCCCGCTGTCTGCTGTACTGATCTGTACTGCTTTTATTTTGCCCAGGTGCTGGGAAATCAAGCCCTCAACCCATGCTTTTCCATGATGTTCAATGTCAAGCTATACATTCCAATATCCCTATTTTCCAATGCACCTCAGCTGAGCAGATAAGCTTGGAAACAAGGGCTGCCTGGCGATCATACCATTCATCTTGCTTGTGGTGCTGCCAGCATTTGTGACTGCAGAGCTGCAGCAAGACTTCGTGGTCTCAGGATGTCTCAGGTATGCTCAAATGACACGACTTATGGAATGACAGCAGGAAGACACGCGCACACACACACAGGTCTCTCCACCCGTCAAACTGCTTGTCTCGGCCAAGCTTTTGGGCCTCATCCTCGCCGGCAGACAAAGATGCCAAGCAATGCACAGCGTCAGCGAAGTGGTCTCGGACAAAACTCTTTTCCTGGCACAGTGGATCTTCTCCCTCCATGGAAAGCTTTCAGGAACTTGGAGTTTGGAGGAACTGCACTGTTTACTATTGTATCTTGGGTTATGAGGTTGGTATGATTGCAGTGCGCTCAGCTGCAACCTATTTTGACTTGAGCCACAATGGTAGATCCGAGCAGCTTCACAGCGTGTCATCCTGGCAATGCCAGGGCCAAAGTGGACAACCCTACAAGCAACTGGTCAGCAAAAAAGTGAAGCTATACATCTTATCTCAACAGGTGGTTTGAGTAATGGACAACTTCGTATCCGCACTCCCCCCTGGTCATTCTTGACCAGCCACCTATGAAAAAACTCAAAACTACTTTTCCGGCTGCAGCCTCTCAGACGTCGGTTACGTGGCTCCAGGCATCATCATCGGCATCTTCACCACCAACGACTCCCCAATGTTCCAAGTCATCAACCACTAGGCGGGCACGATCCCTTGCCGTACCACGGCCATACCCAGGAGTCACCGGCATCTGCTGAGGCACTTGCTGCAGTCGCCCTTTCATAACCAAGTTTCCATAGGGATCACCTCGAACTTGTTCGGAAAGATCACCTCGAACTTGTTCAGAAGGATCACCTCGAACTCGATCAGGATGGTCAAATCCGGTACCTCCAGGCACATTGAAAGATTTAACCCGGAAGAATGCCCAACCATTCCACTGGTCTTTCTGGGGATCTTTTACAGCAGCCGTCCAACGGTCCTCTAACACAAAGCGCTCCCCAGTGCTCTGGTTGAACCCCACTGTGACGCGGTCCAATTCCAGATTCTCACCCTGGACTGGTGCACCCTTGTGCAAAGGATGAAACAGATGCTTCCGCTGTTCCTTGTGGCTGCGGACAACCAACCGTCAGTGAGCTGGTCGAGTACCCAACGGTCCGGTCCTTACCATGGGACGGTGGGACCTAGTACTCTGCCGCTGTCCATGGTTGAGAGCCACCACGTGGAGCTTCTTCGGATTGCTGAGTTGCCGTAGAAGCTCGCGGAGCCGTTGTAGAATTGCCTCCGACTCCCCCCGGATCTGCAAGCGGTTGGTCATCCCCAAAAATTGATGGCTCATACCTGTCATCGGGTTCCACGGCCATTTCAGCTTCTAGGGCTTGTAGTTCAGCCATACCAGCATCTTCCACACTGGGAGGTTTTGATCTTTGAGGGGCCTTTGGTACCTCTCGTGACAGTGTGGCTGCTTACCTTCCAATCTCACTGGTGGATCTCGAGGGTCCGCAACCCCTTCGAGCTCGAGGCGAGGATTAGGGCTGGACCAAATTGGCTTCTTCATCCAGCGCCACCCGTCCATTGGTCATGAGCGGTGATGGCCCCATAATCCCCATAATCCTCATAGTTTTGTAAGGTGCAGAAAGTGCCCCTTCTTTGGCTCGATGCCACCTTTTGGCCTTCATTTGGGCCAAAAACTGCGAACTTCGGCATTTCCTTGCAAGGAGCGCCTAGCTTTCTCATTTGTGATCTCAGCCTCTCTTCGGTACCGTGGCGTGCGGCACGTGGCCAACAGGCGGTGTTGGCCTTTGAGTCTGCAAGCAATAGCCGCAACCTTCTTTTGAATTGGAGTACTTCTCCTGCTACTCTGCCGTTCGCTTCTGGTTCGTCGCCCGCATTTAATGTCTGGGATACCTGTCGCTCCAGGCACCAAGTGGAGATGCTCTTGGTTGTAAAGGATCGTTCTCGATCCGTGTGCAGTCTATA
>CAMXCT020000356.1:171125-183625 GCA_947184155.2 Cladocopium goreaui | reverse complement strand
AAAAACTGTGAAAAGCGATTACAAAAACACATGCAAAAACCGCGAAAAAACACAACACAAAAGCAAACAGTAGCAAAACGCGGCCTGGTGCTTTGCATGTTTTTCGCGTTTACTTTTTTTCCCTCAGTGTTTGGGAATTTCCATTTCTGCTGCGTTCCAATCGCAGATATTTTTGGTTTCGTTTTTGCTGTTTTCTGCATTTATTTTGCATTTAACTCAGTTTTTTTTGCGGATTTCTGCATTTTTTTGCTTCTTCTTTTTTTAAACATTGTTTTGTAAAATCATTTTTTCGCAAGTTGAAAAAACGCAGGTTTACAGGAGTTAGCTTGTATAATAGGCGACGCAACCATAAATGTCATACAAATACGATCAAATACGTGCTGGTTGATAATGCAAAATATCCGAGATATGCATGGAAAATCATGGAAGTATATACATGTGTCATCATAAGTTTGCGTAGACACAGTATTGCGCCGCCTCAGCATAGCTGGCCCCACGAAGTTTCGAGGATAGATGCGCCTGTAACAAAGGCAAGCAAATAGCCACAGCAAGACATGATGCTTCCATCTGCTCCATCCCCAGCTCAAAAGGCCCCAATCACACCAAGACTACATGCGGAACTTGCAGAAAACACATAAAAGAATACTTCCTGTTGAGTCATCCTGACGGCAGCCGGCTGAATCCTTGCTCCTTACAGTATGAGGATGTGCAAGTTTCTGCTCCCCAAGAAAAATGTGGTAACAACATGTAAATACATGTAGCAACTGTATAGCGGATTAGCGCTCTGTAGGCACCTCTAAGTGAGATATAAGCTTGGATTCTGGAGATGAGCGCATCAAAGTTGCCAGGACCTGGCCGAGTTCTGGGAAGCAACCAGCCGTACAGCGGGAATAAAGCGTATTAAGTCCAACTTCTGTGAAACAGCTGCTGGCGTTACCTGAAAGCGCGTCATATATTAAACAAACGTTCTGTTGTCAACTTTTTCATGTGATCTCTCTTTCTACAAGGAAACTCACAAAAGTGCATACATGATCTGTACCTATCAAATTTGGAATTGCCACGGTCAGGACTGCCGTCTAGTAAGCCTCTGACATTCAGTGCATCTCGCATGTCATGGGCCAACTCCGTATGCTTGTTGCTTTCCGGAGCCTGTGAGCTGGATGCAGGTATACAGTAGCAGTATGCAGCAGTTGGACGATCACAGGATAGGAGGAACGCATTCGCTGAGCCTCTGGGGCTGTGAGCTTACAGCAGCGTGCGCCGTGTACATCTTCAAGCAATGCCCAAACAGTGGCAATGGGAACATGTTGAAACATGTTTGTACCTGCTTGAACAAGTCGGAACGCGTGGAAAACCATCGAATGCCATAAAGTAGATCGCTCTCCACCTATGTATAGCCTGACCCACCGAATTCCTGACAACTGACAAGATTGAAAAGTCTTGGGATCAGAATGATCAGAGACATTCTGGGATATTCTGGGAGCCCTGGCGCAGATCTGTTCTGCCAACTGCTCCATGCGGTCTGTAACTTCTGGATCTTTGGCGCACGTCCGAGACCTACAGTTTGAGCTTTCTTCCAGGACATGATCTGCAAAGGGGCGCAGGGTATTGCAATCTCTATGGAGAACATGTGAGCTATTGGCTTGATCCGGGGTATCACTCGATTTCCTGGTGAGGTTGTCCCTTTTGCTCCATTGCTGACATCTTTTGAAAAATGTCAAATATGACACCGCATTCGCACAGCAAAAATTACGGCGCTGGACCTTGCCATGTCAAGGATATTTGCTGAATGTTTGTGCTACACCTTGTATCAAACACCCCATCTTTGCGTCATTTCCTGCAACAGCTATATAATCTTTGGCAAGAACCTTGACCTACCATGCCCTGTGCAAGATCTTCGAACTCTGAATATGGTAGGGGTGCTTCTACTGAGTTGCAAAATGTTGACAGAAGTTGGGAGCAATACTTTCAAGCAGGATCTTAAGCGCACTTTGACTTGTACAAACCCATTTTCACTCTTGTTCGCCCATGGATGCTGCAAATAATATAGAACCATCTGAACAACGATCACAAAATATAGGTAAGGCTTGTTGCCAAATGGCGTTGGGCCAAACAATGAACAGCAGGCAGGTCTATCAAAATGGCGCAGCATTTCCATATTCCTGCAATGTACATGACTTGTCACATTTATCCCATTCAGATAAGAGTGGTGTAATTACACGCAATTTCCACGCATGAGGCAGAACATGGCAGATGATGTGGATCCCCATCTGCAAGCATGGATCTACACTGGTTCTGCCAGGGTTCTGCTAGTACTTATCTTTTCTGAGGTCCCTGGCCACGCTTCCAGTACTCGCGCTAAGTATATGTCATTTGACTCCTCTGCCACAAGGAAGCCTTGCCTTGAGAAGCAACTTGAAGCAAACACCGAATCATGCTGATCCGTGGCGCATGCTCAAGCCGGCAGTCAGGGAAATGTGTTTGAGAGCTGAGGAGCACATTGCAGAATCAAATGATACTAAATGTGCATCCAACAATTGGATAAAACCACCATGAGCCACTAAAGCAAGGCTCAGCCGGAACTCTAATAATCTCTGAATCAGTGTATACAACCGTTCAAAGCTTTCGCTGTGGCGGATCAAGATGAAAGGAACTTCCAGATACACGAACAAATCACGCAAGTTCACGCAATGATTTTTGATCATGTTCTTTCGGCTGTGGGTCCATGCGTGAGGAACAGTTCTTGTAGTTCAGCATCCTTCCTCAGGTTTGGGTGAGGTGAAAACAACCTGATTTGCCCTCGCACGCTTGGCCATCTTCTTTTTCAATATGAAATGGAAATCTCAATTTGACACATCCTGACAAGGGACATGCGAAAGCAAACAAATATCGTAAACTCCTCTAATATGTATGCGTTCGCTAGCTTGCTTGCAAGCAATGTGTTTGAGGCAATGAAACGTGGGCATGGTCAAATTGTGTGTAGCCAAGATTGGATGGTCAGTTGTAAAACAATGACAGGTGTCCTTAAACTTTACCCAAGAGTACCCACATTGCAGCAATATGCCATGATGTTCGCGTGGAGTGTCACAGTTTCACCAAAGACATCCAAAGACAGCATCTGGGATCATCACCAACGTATGGCATGCAAGGAGGCCAGGGCTGAAGGGATGCCTGGCACAGCAGCACCGGTCTTTCAGTAAACTGGGCTTGCTCAGCCTGGAGCTCAGGTCATGATTTCAAGATGCTGCTACATACACGTACCGTCACGTACCCACATGTTGCACGATCGAACATGCTCTTGGAAGTCTTTCTGGGTGCTCGACTTCTGGGCTGCACGCATCAAAATTACCACAGAACTTGCACAAACCAAACTGTTCGTGAGGCTGAAATCCTATGAAAAAAAATCAAAGCCTACCTACGCGATCTGCAAATATCACTACCAGTGCTTGATTATCTTTTTTCTCTCGGCACCGCTGTACCACTGCCAGTTTCTTTGGAAAGGAAGCCATAGAAAGCCAATAGAAACCCAATCTATGAGGAAGAGCTGTACAGTCTTCTCTTCCCACAAAGATCTCCGCACGGCAAGTACTTGTCGTAAGAGTCGGAAGTGAAACTCATCACCCTCACAATGGCAGCTTAGAAAGTCAAACTGCTTGCCTTGGCTCGGAAAGGGGGAAGCACGAACATATTCTCACAATTTCTCACAAGACTTTGATTCTTTTTTAAATGTCTACTGTGCCGAAACCGCATCGTCAAACACAAGACTCAGAATAATCAGGTCATCCGAAAAGACCTTAAACAAGCAACCGCTTGGCTAGCAGACACTGAACCAAATACAATATGATCAACTCACGCTCCAAGGCTCAAAGGCTTGGTGACATGGCCCCTCAATCTTTCATGAAATCAGCCCCGGACCTTATATTGAAAGCGCCAAGAACATGGAATGCGCGATTTCAAGCATGCCCACAAATATGCTCAATCTATCTACATCATTCTATAAAAATCTACTACTCTATTTGCTAGTTTTGTCGGCAGATCCTGGGAGCAATGTTTCAGTATGCTTGCGGGGAAACAAGGGGTCAAACTTGCCCAGAAACGTTCAAACAGCCTTTCAGCAAAGCTTCAAACCATGGTACCAGTAAGACATTTCTGGCTCTCCGGAACAGTAGTATAAGAGGCCCTGGTCTGTTGGGATTTCCTATATCTCGGCGGCCTTCGCTTTTGTTGCGCTGGTAGGTTAAAAGCCTTCAAATAAATATAATCTCACCCAGCCAAGCGCAAGATACACCTCTCAAACTGCTCACAGCTAGAAAATGCTCCTTACATTTTTATCGATTGCGCATTTTTCGATTTCATAACTCGGTCTCCAAATCCAAACACAGAAAGTCTGAGCCAATGGACTCATCCAGGTGTCCATGCCATTCACAGTGCTGAAATTGAGATTCCAAATCATCAATGGCGGCCATGACGTCCTAAAGCGGTATATAATGCCATGATATGCAGTAGCCGCTTTGTGCCATAAAATCCATAAATGAATCTAGCATGTAGCTGAAGCAAAGCGATTGTACGTTCCAGGATTCCCCTTTTTCAGCAAACTTCCTTCGCATCAACAGTTTGCACAGAGTATGGGGCAAAAGAATGCAAAAGGGGCCCTGCCAACGTCCGTCCTGGGGTGATGGAACTCCACCAACGACAGTATGGTAGAACCTGGGCAGGTGGATAAAAGGAAGGGCTCCAGAAAATATTGCACAATGGTTCTGAAAGGCCATCACCGTGTGAAATCAGGAAATTACCAGTGAGGTTGAGCTGCTCGAAGTATTGACCATGCATCGATGCATCGATAAAGACCAACAAATGGCTTGCAAGGCGTTCACAGGGAAGGTTGTTTCTACTCAAGCGGTTGCATATTGTGAAAACCTGCCATGTCCATCCTAGAAATGCTAGAAGTCAGCGGTTGCATCTTTTGAGAGTTTGCAAGCACATCAAGATGTACACGGTATATGAATGGCATGTCCATCATTGAGAAGTCAAGCAGGATCGTTCCATCGGAAAATGATTCCTGAAGCCGAGGCGCTGCACTGTGATAGTGCAATGCTGCGTTTCATCTCGCCTTGTGCCACAGTGTGTTTATGGTCAAATCAGTACGCTTTTGTTCTATAGTAGACATAGACAACGACATGCACAACGAATGACACATAGCAGTCTAGATAGCAGCTACAGAGAGACTCGCGTTCTTGGGGTTGCAAGGGATGTATCTCGAGGAAATGCCCCGCACTGTCCTGGAACCGGTTCCTCCGCTCACCAGGCCTTGGATCAATTGTGAGTCCTGTCCAATAGTCGTGCACACGTCCACGACTCACACGGGCTGCATACGATGCCCCATAAGCCTCCAGGCCCAAGCATTGATGGATCTCAGCTGATGGAACTACAAAGAAAAGCAGAGAGGGGCGGCAAAGATGGGCAGAGATGCGCAAAGCTTTTGGCAAAGGCTAATGCCATCCAATGCCATCCAATGCCATCCAATGCCCCAAGTGCCCTGCCTTGACAGGTCCTGACTCTGGTAGCTCATTGGTGCCTTGCAATTGCCCATCCTCTCCCTGCAGTGGCATTTTCCGACAATGTTGTGAGCACATCTTGCGCAGCAAGATTTCAGAATTTTGAGCTACGCGCTTCTGTCTTCAGCATCATGTACCCGTTGTGAACACACCGGAATCAGCCTTACCTGAATCATCTGATCGATCTGTTCCTTGCTGAGAGTTCCTTTGTCGTTTGTGATGGTGAGCGCGCTGGACTTTCCAGTAGATTTTTCGATGGCGGACACCCGCCTCGGTTGAAATCTAGGCGTGGGTGGATCACCGCAACATTCGCAAAGCAACAGCGGACACCAGGAAACCAGTGAGGTGACCAACATCCATGCTTGATTACCTTTGAACTACAATACATGCCAAGGCATATTCTGCTCGTCTCCGCATATATACTTGATTGGTCACCTTCTACAGTATTCATTCTGCAGGGGTATAGCTCTCCACGGTCACGCGTGGCATGTCATTGGCATGTCTGATGCTCCACTTCATCATGGAAACAAACCTTGAGCATGCTTGCGAATGTGTTCCTTTTTGGTCTCTTGGATTGAAGGTCATGCACATACAGCAAAACATGTGTATGTGGCTGTATGTGCCTGCTACTGCATCACTGATCCTTAAGTTGGACGTAAAAAGGGTCCCTTGATGCAGCAAGGAAACAGAATGCCATTTGCCTCGGCAATCTGGCTGTAGTCAAACATTGCAGCGCATGCAAGTCTATTAGTAAAAAATATGCCCAATGTAGGTCAATACACCATGATGGACATACAAGTTTTCCTGAAAACATTCAACAATGAGGTTGCTGCTTTTCTGCTTCTGAACGCTGCATTAGCTCCGTCTGCAAGAAGATTTCAAGGAAGTATATCTATATATATATGCTGCACACTTTCTGTTACTGTTGGGTAGTAGCATCTATACCAGTAGTATCGCACAAGGCGGTGGCGGAAGTTTAAAGATAGGACACTATAGGAGAGGTGAGTTGTTGTGATGCATGGATAGCAACGCAAATCCATTGATGGTCCGAAAGCTGGTTCGGGTTTGAGCTCTGCTTTTTGGAGTGGTTGCCATGGTTGCAGTGGTCACCCCACCGCAACTGCTGGATGTAGTGTGGTGTAGTCCCGTTGTAGTTGTAGCTGTAGTTGTAGTTGTAGTGTAGTGGAGTTGTAGTTGTAGTGTAGTGTAATTACGTAGTGTAGTGTAGTTGCACTTGCAGTTGTAGCGGTGGTGTGGTGTAATTAGTGCAGTGTAATGTAGTGTAGTGTAGGGTACTGTAGTTGGAGTTGTAGTGTGGTATAGTTGTAGTTGTAGCTGTAGTGTGGTGTAGTGCAGCGTGATAAGTGTAGTGTAGTGGATAGTGTGTGTATAATGTAGTATAGTGTAGTGACGTGTAAAGTGCATAGTGTACAGTGTATGGTGTATAGTGCATAGTTAACCGAAGGAAGTTTAGAAGTCAAACTTCCGACAATATGGACAGATGAAAAGCAGAGTAGGGCAGAGGCAGAGAGAAGAGAAAGATTAGAAGAGGGAAGAGTAGAAGAGAAAGAGTCAGAAGAAAGAAGATGCAGATGCGCGAAAAGGTAGGAAAGCCGCGAAACACTGTGTTTTTCCAATGATTTGTGGCTCCGGAGGGTCGAAAAGTAGGCTCGCTAGGCCAGATGAGAGAGGAAAAATTGCACGCCGTTGTGGCGCGAAGCACATTTCGAAGTCAAAATGTACAAAGCACACCATGCTCGGACACTTGTGGAAGTTGCGATGTCGAAAAAGTGCACGCCGTTGTGGCGCGAAGCACATTTCCAAGTCAAAATGTATAAAGCACCTCAGTGTCGGACCACTTTTGGAAGTTGCGATGTCGAAAAAGTGCACGCCGTTGTGGCGCGAAGCACATTTCGAAGTCAAAATGTATAAAGCACCTCAGTGTCGGACCACTTTTGGAAGTTGCGATGTCGAAAAAGTGCACGCCGTTGTGGCGCGAAGCATATTTCGAAGTCAAAATGTACAAAACACACCATGCTCGGACACTTTTGGAAGTTGCGACGTCGAAAAAGTGCACGCCGTTGTGGCGCGAAGCGCGTTTCGAAGTCAAATTGACAAAACGCCACATGTTCGCGCCACTTTTAAAAGTTGAGATGTCGAAAAAGTGCACACCGTTGTGGGGCGAAACACATTTCGAAGTCAAAATGTTAAAAACACCAGGGGTTGGGACCACTTTTGGAGGTTCAGATGTCACTTCGCTTCGCTTCGCTTCACTACACTACATTACACTACACTACACTCCACTACACTACATTACACTACACTACGCTCCACTCCACAACACTACAACTACACAACTACACTCCACTACACTCCACTACACTAAATTACACTACACTACATTACACTACACTCCACTACACTACACTATACTACATTACACTACACTACACTACCTTCCACTACACTTCACTACATTAGACTACACTACACTCCACTACACTACAACTACAACTACAACTACAACTACACTCCACTACACTAAATTACAACTACACTACACTACACTACATTACACTACACTACACTCCACTACACTACACTACACTACATTACACTACACTACACTAGCTTCCACTACACTTCACTACATTATATACACTACACTACACTCCACTACACTACAACTACAACTACACAACTACACTCCACTACACTCCACTACACGCCACTACACTCCACTACACTAAATTACACTACACTACACTACATTACACTACACTACACTCCACTACATTACACTACACTACCTTCCACTACACTTCACTACATTACACTACACTACACTCCACTACAACTACAACGACAACTACACAACTACACTCCTCTACACTCCACTACACTCCACTACACTAAATTACACTACACCACACTACACTACATTACACTACACTCCACTCCACTACACTACATTACACTACACTACACTACCTTCCACTACACTTCGCTACATTACACGACACTCCACTACACTACAACTACAGCTACGACTACACAACTACACCCCACTACACTCCACTACACTCCACTACACTACACTACATTACACTACACTACACTACATTCCACCACACTCCACTACACTACATTGCACTACACTACACTGAGTGACACTGCACCACAGATAGACAGGTAGACAGATAGACAGATAGATAGATGGATAGATAGACAGGTAGACAGCTAAACAGATAGACAGATGAAAGAGAGAGAGAGAGAGATAGATAGATAGATAGAATAGATAGATAGGTAATTAGATGAGAGAGAGAGAGATAGAGAGATCGATAGATAGATAGGTAATTAGATGAGAGAGAGAGAGATCGATAGATAGATAGATACATAGAAGATAGATAGGTAGGTAGGTAGATAGTCAGAGAAGGAGGGAGAAAGAGAGGAGACCTCAAGCACCATTCGGTCCATCAGTGGATTCGCTCTGCCACCCCTGATTCACAACAACCAATCTCTCCTATAGGTTTCCTATTTTTGAGACTTCCGCCACCGCCTTGTGCGGTACTACTGGTAGTGTAGTGTAGTGCAATGCAGTGGTAGTTGTAGTTGCAAGCGCAGTTGCAGATGCAGTTGTAGTTGTAGTGTGATGTAATGTAATTATACAATCTAGGGTAGTGATGTGTAATGTATTGTAGCTGTGGTTGTATTTGTAGTTGTAGTGTACTGCAGTGTAATTAGCGTAGTGTAGTGTAATGTAAGTGTAGTTGTAACTGTAGTTGTAGCTGTGGTAGTTGTAGTTGTAGTTGTCGTTGTAGTGTAATTAGCGTAGTGTAGCGTAATTAGATGTAATTAGCGTAGTGTAGTGTAATTTGTGCAATGTAGCGTCGTGTAGTTGCATTTGTAGTTGTAGTAGTAGTGTAGTGTAGTGGTAGCTATAGCTGTAGCTGTAGTTGTAGTTGTCTATCTATCTATCTATCTATCTGTCTATCTGCAAGCTTGAAAACGAAGCTATTCTGCGAGACTTCCTCAGTTTCTGAGCTTGACAACATCAAAAACGCAGCAATTCTGCGAGATGTCTTCAAAATTTGAACTTGACAATGTCAAAAACGAAGCAATTCTGCGAGAAGTCGTGAATTTTCGAAGTTGACAACTATTGACAACATCAAAAATGAAGCAATTCCGCGAGACTTCCTTCAATAATGGAAAATTCAGCTCGTGCCAATGTGTTTTGCGATTTTTCCAGTCCATGTCTCTAAAGTATTGCGCCTGCCAGGAAAAAGTGAGGCCAGGTCGTACGAAGTGCTGCACCTGTCACACAAAATCATCTTACCACACCTGACGATCTGATGCTCCAAAATGCAACCCCTCTCAGGAAATCAGCGCCCTAACCTCTTAACATATCTGATGGACATGTCTCTCGTACTGCGCCTGCCAGGCGAAATGCGTCTGTGCAGATCCTCTTCAAATGTCCCACGCCTGCCAACGCTTTTTGAAACTGCTACAAAACCCTCACGTTTTGCTCACTTTTGACGAGGTGTACAATCCCTTGCGCCTGCCACGCAAAACGACATCTGAATGTCCAAAAGGGGCGCGAACATGTGGTGTTTTTGACATTTTGACTTCGAAATGTGCTTCGCGCCGCAACGGCTGGCACTTTTTCGACATGTCAACTTCCAAAAGTGCTCCAATGTTGGTGTGTTTTGTACGCTTTTACTTCGAAACGTGCCTCGTGCCACAACGGCGTGCACTTTTTCGACATCTCAACTTCCAAAAGTGGTCCGAGAATGATGTGCTTTGTACATTTTGACTTCGAAATGTGCTTCGCGCCACAACGGCGTGCACTTTTTCGACATCGCAACTTCCAAAAGTGGTCCGCTCCTCTAGTGCTTTGTCCATTTTGACTTGGAAATGTGCTTCGCGCCACAACGGCGTGCAATTTTTCATCTCTCATCTGGCCAGCTGGCTCCGCACCCGCGGCTTTAGCGAGCCTACTTTTCGACCCTCCGGAACCACAAATCATTCGAAAAACACAGTGTTTCGCGGTTCTATCGTTTCGCGCGCCTGCGTCTTCTTTCTTCTGACTCTTTCTCTTCTCTGATCTTCTCTCTTCTTTTCTTTTCTCTTCTCTGACTCTTGGGGCATAGGGACCGCTTCGGGATACGTCGGGTGCATCGCTTCGGGCTATGCCTCATGCATCGCTTCGGGATACCTGAAGATCATCATCATCATCATCATCATCACCGTCGTCGTCCAGAATAGACATATTCCACTATCATCATTGTCATCCTCATGTTAACCATCATGAGGGGTCGGAGGGCGGGTACCCCATCATCATGTTGTCCACTCAGGGTTGACCATCATGTTGACCACCAAGTGAGCATCATCATCACCATCATCATCATCATCATCATGATCATCATCATTTTCATGATCATCCTTGTTATAAGCATTTTCTTCTTCCGACTATTATTCATCTTCATCTTCCTCATGTTCATGGTGATGATAGTGTCAGGAGAAGATGTGATAGCGTGAGATCATGTTGGTGTGCAGGTGCAAGAGAAGATCGGCTCATGGTGTAGCATATATTCTTTGTGCCAAGAGCAAAGAAGAACGTTTCACACACTAGAAAACACACCCCACACCCCACCCCCACGCCCATCCCCCATCCTCCATCCCGCAACAGGTGATGTGAGCAAACAGTCGCATGCTACAAGTCAGCGGTTTGCCGCGCTGCGAGGGAGACATGCGAGACGCAAGTGAGATAGAGTTACAAGTGAAAGCTTTTCCGAGTTGCAAGTGAGACGTTTGCCTGGCGCTCTCCCGAACAAGCCAGAGACTGCTGAGTCAGTTCGGTCGGATGCACTTCTGGACATATATATACATACATATATATATATATATGTATGTATGTATGTACGGATATGACATCCCACTTTCCTCCGTCCCCCCTGCGTGTCTGTTGGTATGCGGCGTTCCCCTTGCGATGGTTGGGTACGCTTCTCAAACCCGCGTATTTCGTAACCCGCGGCTTTACTGCGGCGTTCTATATATACATAAATGTGTGCACATAGGTATATATGTGTACATATATATTTATATATACAGATCTTTTTATCACACCTATAAACGTAGCAGTGCTTCGCGCTGGCACAGCGAGGTATACTCAGAAAAGGCGTCCAGGGTCTGTCGGTAGTGCTGAAGTTGACGTGTAGCTAACGGAGATGACGGTGTCGACCATGATAATGATGATGATGATGATGATGTTGATGATGATGTTGATGATGATGATCATGGAGATGGTCTAAGTCCACTAGGCGGATGACGAGAATAAAAATATATATGTATACATGAAGGGATATGACGTCCCGCCTTCCTCCGTCCCCCCGGCACGTCTGTTGGTATGCGGCGTTCCCCTTGCGATTGTTGGATGCGCTGCCTATAGCCGCGTATTGTTCCCAGCATTAATGACGCTTTTGTCCCCCCCACCCCCCTCAACCAAATCCTAAATGGCTGAGTCAAGTGATGATTTAAGTCCATGGATCCCACCCTTGTTCCCAGCATTAATGACGCTTTTGTCCCCCCCACCCCCCTCAACCAAATCCTAAATGGCTGAGTCAAGTGATGATTTAAGTCCATGGATCCCACCCTTGTTCCCAGCATTAATGACGCTTTTGTCCCCCCCACCCCCCTCAACCAAATCCTAAATGGCTGAGTCAAGTGATGATTTAAGTCCATGGATCCCCCCCTTGTTCCCAGCATTAATGACGCTTTTGTCCCCCCCACCCCCCTCAACCAAATCCTAAATGGCTGAGTCAAGTGATGATTTAAGTCCATGGATCCCACCCTTGTTCCCAGCATTAATGACGCTTTTGTCCCCCCCACCCCCCTCAACCAAATCCTAAATGGCTGAGTCAAGTGATGATTTAAGTCCATGGATCC
>CAMXCT020000356.1:145364-171025 GCA_947184155.2 Cladocopium goreaui | reverse complement strand
CATTACACTACACTACACTACCTTCCACTACACTTCACTACATTACACTACACTCCACTACACTACAACTACAACTACACAACTACACTCCACTACACTCCACTACACTAAATTACACTACACTACATTACATTACACTACACTTCACTCCACTACACTACACTACATTACACTACACTACACTACCTTCCACTACACTTCATTACATTACACTATAGTGCCGGACATATACTTAGAACATTGGTTTTGGAATTCCAAAACATGTTCTAAGTAGAGATCCTGGACCACTACTTAGAACATATATGTTCACGGGATGTTCTAAGTAGAGGTTTTGGGGGTTCCCCCATGTTCTAAGTAAGAATCTCCCCAGCTATCTACGTGCATTTTTGGAAAATCCTGTGTATATATAATATATTTTTAATATTGTAGTTGTCCGGCACTATATAGTCATATAATAAAAACTTTCCAAACCTGATGTTCGAATTGTAGCCTCTCACCTAGAGCATCCGGATCCATTCAGCTCAATATATGTACCTATTTATCTCGAATCTCGTCCCGCTGTAGGCTTTGGACCATTCCAACCGCTCAATCGGTCATATAATTTCAATATACAACGTATCTTAACGCAACATCACACCACCTGTATATATAATATAAATATGCAGTGTTAAGTTGTATGTATGTATACATATACATATATTTACATGTATATATGATGGCATGTTCTAAGTAGAGGATCCTCATATGTTCTAAGTCACTTAGAACATACGTCCCCCTATTCGCCGAAAATGTTCTAAGTAGAGCGCGCGTACCCACCGAAAAATTTCCAAAACGATGTTCTAAGTAGTTGTCCGGCGCTCCGTATACACTCAAGTTACATACAACTACAACTACGACTACACAAACTACCACTCCACTACACTCCGCCTACACTAAATTACACGACACTAATCACACTTACACTTACAATACCTTCCACTACCCTTCACTACACCACATTACACTTACACTACATTTACACTGAATGACACTGCCCACAGAGAGAAGGTAGGGACAGCTGGACAGATAGATAGATAGAAAGATAGACAGATAGATAGACAGGTAGACAGCTAGACAGATAGACAGATAGACAGATGAAAGAGAGAGAGAGAGAGATATAGATAGATAGATAGATAGATAGATAGATGGATAGATAGATAGATAGATAGATAGGTAATTAGATGAAAGAGAGAGAGATAGATAGATCGATGGATAGACAGATAGGTAATTAGATGAAAGAGAGAGAGAGATAGATAGGTACATAGAAGATAGATAGGTAGGTAGGTAGATAGTCAGAGAAAGAGAGAGAAAGAGAGGAGACCTCAAGCACCTTTCGGTCCATCAGTGGATTCGCTCTGCCATCCCTGATTCACAACAACCAATCTCTCCTATAGGTTTCCTATTTTTGAAACTTCCGCCACCACCTTGTGCGGTACTACTGGTAAACCATAGTTTATTGATTAGGGGGCATGCTTCCTCAACTTGATACTTAAATGATCTTAAATGAAACCCCCCAATTATTAATCCACGGTCGACATTAACTGGTTGGTGGTTTGGAACATTTTTTATTTTCCATAATATATGGGATAATCCTTCCCATTGACTTTCATATTTTTCAAGATGGTTAAAACCACCAACCAATAAATGATGAATATATCTTGTTTTTTTTTGTGACGATGTATAAAAGCCACCAAACTACCCCATATCGGCGGAACATTAGTTTCGGCTGGAGAGCCCAAACCTGAAACAGCTGGAAACATCTGGCTGCTCTGCGCGTGGCGCGTGGAGCGTGTGACCTCTACAGACACAGAAAAAAGGTGCTCCCTAGTGAACCCAAGATAGCGTTCGGTTGCCTCACAAGTGGCTCAACTATGGTTTATGGTAGATATAACCATAGTTAATGGGGGTTATAATGGTTTATAAACCAACTTGTAACTGGGGGGGCCCATCCTGTAGTGAAACCTGGATTTTGTTTCCAACCTCCAAGAGAATTGTGACCAGTATGACCGAATATGACCAGTATCGTCACGGCATTTTTTTTCACCAACTCAATATGTTCACTTTGCAAATTGTGACTCGGTCATACTCAGTGACCTGCCATGGACGAGTTATCTTCAATCCAAAGAGATACCCTGATGTCTCCGTTTTGGGTGAACTGCGACTCACCGCTTGAGAAAATTTGAGACCTGTATACAAACTGCATAGAACGCATGCTGTGCCTGGCAGAGGAAGGCGGAATGCAGTTCGGTTGTGATGGCAAATAGTGTATTCGCCACAAACCTTCACAGGAGCGAACTGTTTTTGTAATAGTTCCCCAGGCGCCAAAAGTGACCGCCGCCTAGCAATTTAGTTTCACCCGCATCAATGAGACAATATCATGTCTAGGAATCTTGCAGATGTTTGTATTTTTCAAGTGGAATGTAATTGCTAGCTGTGTACAATTGTGTATAAAGAACCATAAGTATTTTACACGCAGACCAATTTCTGGCGCTGGGTAAAGTAGACCCACTGCACCCCAAATGCACGCTGCGGCTAACTGGCTGCAGCCTCGATTGATTTGATGGCTTGCCACAGCTTCTGCAAGTCATGGAATGATTCATAACATAGCTTTTCAACCCATACCGGGTATGGGTTGAAAAGCTATGTTATGAATCATTCCATGACTTGCAGAAGCTGTGGCAAGCCATCCCATACCCTACACCGGGGGGACGTTTTGAACCGAAAAATCGCAGCAGAGGGCCGGCCTGGAAAGCCTACCGTTTTTGGGGGCTTTCCCGGAATTTGACGAACAAATCCAAGAGATACCTGTGATATCAGTTTTGGATGGTTTTGGATGAAGTGTGACTCGCCCAGTCAGAATGTTCAAGACATACGAGGTTCGGGCCAAGGGTGGATTGGGTCATTTAGCTCCGAAGATTGCTGTTGAGTCGCTCTCATCGATATCAAGTATTCAACATATTTCATGAATTTTCATGATACTTCAGCATGTTGTTGTCACCTGACTTGGCCCCAACCAATTCTTGGCAGAGCCTGTTCTGAGCTGCAAGCTTCCAAGTTGACACTTCCTCTGATTTCTTATCCTGCAGATACCTTACGAATCCTTACGACATGATAGCTTGGTTGTGGCTATGGGCTATAGCGGCTATGGGCTCAGATTCATCACATTGTCCATCATTGTCCTCAGTCGCCTGGAGACACCTTGGCTCAGCTGATTGTTGACATCGCTCCAGCTGAATCGCTGCCATGGATTCAGCCACGGCGGCGTCGGTGTACGGCATGAGATTCCCCGTCACCGCGCGCTCGCGGGATGACCCGCGGCTCCTGGGATGGAGGATGGTTGATGGCAAAAGCCAGGCGCTGCAGCAGCGACACCTGGCCGAACTGGAGGCGGAGGGCAGGAAGATGAAGGATCAACCGAAGGAGGACACGCCGGGATCGGGGATGCTGGTGGCCATTGCGCACTTTGATGCGTTGCAAGCTTCAGCAAAGAAGCCTGCGGTAATCAAGGCGGAGGCGGGGAGAGAGTGGATTTGAGAAAGATCTTGTTGGGATCAGTCATGATTGGGTCTCAAAGTGGCCTAGTACCAGTACATCCAGTACCATGTGGCGGGAGTTTCATCCTCATCAAAACAAATTTGAAAAAAACTGCCCGAAAAAGGTGGTAGGCCTGGTAGGCGTTGATGCAGTGCATGGTCATCGCGAAATGTCAAGTTTTGGCATTGCAATACCTTCGGATCCTTCAAGCACTTTCTTTCTTTCTGCAGGTGGCGGAATTTGAAGCGTCACCTGGGGCTGAAGTTGCCGAGGCGGGTGCAGTGTTTGAACAAGGTCTTTCCAAGCAGTCAAAAGTTGTGTTGCGAAGTGGAAGGGTTCAACATGGTTCAACATGGTTCAACGACATTTTACTCCCTCATCATTGCCAGAGTTTTTGTCACTGAGTGTCACTGAAGCACAATGCATTGGAGGTGTTGATGCGGGAAATGGTCAGAGTGAAGCAATGAAACATTCAGATGTCATAATTTAGCACACAGGATTTTGCTTTCTGCCTGTGCTCATTGCAGGGCCCTCCTGAGCCAGTCGAGGCAGAGGCAGTGGGTTTGAGCATGTTTGAACAATGTCTTGTCACGAAAGCTAGTGGTAGCAAGCTTGATTTTTTCATGTTTTTTTCTTGCTTTAGCAAGGGATGTGGAGCAGTCCAAGTGCCAAACCCGCAATTTGTCATGCACACTTTGATATGGATTCATTTCTTCCAGCGATCCACCCAACTCCTTCCCACTTAGTCACTCCACTCCACCTTGCTCTGACCATCTTGCCACCTTCCTCCACGCTACCCTTCACATCTCCCTTCTCATTGCTAGCGCCCATGGCTTTCTCTGCCTTCTCCGCTCCCACATCTTTTTTCTTGGCCTTTCGTTTACCAGCCCTCAAGGACTCAAGTTTGGACCTTTCCCCATGGTATTTTGCTCATAACTCATGCCCATCATCAACCAGTAGTTCCAGCTGAACATAAAGGAACCCGAAACCTTAACATGCCACCTGGTGCAAGTGAAACATACATTGAAAATCATTGAAAATCATTGAAACATGTTGAAACATTGAAACATGTTGAAACATTGAATTTCTGAATGCCATACCTTGAAATCCTTAGAGCTTGGCTTCCGGCAGGTGTTGCCACTTTCTGAAGTTGCCGAGGCAGGTGCAGTGTTTGAACAAGGTCTTTCCAAGCAGTCAAAAGTTGTGTTGCGAAGTGGAAGGGTTCAACATGGTTCAACGGCATTTTGCTCCCTTATCATTGCCGCAGTTGTTGCCGCTGACTGTCACAATATCACAATGCACTGGAGGTGTTGATGCGGCAAATGGTCACAGTGAAGCAATGAAACATTAAGATTTCATAATTTAGCCCACAGGATTTGCTTTCTGCCTGTGCTCATTGCAGGGCCCTCCTGAGCCAGTCGAGGCAGAGGCAGTGGGTTTGAACAATGTCTTGTCACGAAAGCTAGTGGTAGCAAGCTTGATTTTTTTCATGTTTTTTTCTTGCTTTAGCAAGGGATGTGGAGCAGTCCAAGTGCCAAACCCGCAATTTGTCCTGCACACTTTGATATGGATTCATTTCTTCCAGCGATCCACCCAACTCCTTCCCACTTAGTCACTCCACTCCACCTTGCTCTGACCATCTTGCCACCTTCCTCCACGCTACCCTTCGCATCTCCCTTCTCATTGCTAGCGCCCATGGCTTTCTATGCCTTCTCCGCTCCCACATCTTTTGTCTTGGCCTTTTGTTTACCAACCCTCAAGGACTCAATTTTGGACCTTTCCCCATGGTATTTTGCTCATAACTCATGCCCATCATCAACCAGTAGTTCCAGCTGAACATAAAGGAACCCGAAACCTTAACATGCCATCTGGTGCAAGTGAAACATAAATTGAAACATGTTGAAATATGTTGAAACATTGAATTTCTGAATGCCATACCTTGAAATCCTTAGAGCTTGGCTTCCGGCAGGTGTTGCCAATTTCTGAAGTTGCCGAGGCAGGTGCAGTGTTTGAACAAGGTCTTTCCAAGCAGTCAAAAGTTGTGTTGCGAAGTGGAAGGGTTCAACATGGTTCAACATGGTTCAACGACATTTTACTCCCTCATCATTGCCAGACTTTTTGTCACTGAGTGTCACTGAAGCACAATGCACTGGAGGTGTTGATGCGGCAAATGGTCAGAGTGAAGCAATGAAACATTCAGATTTCATAATTTAGCCCACAGGATTTGCTTTCTGCCTGTGCTCATTGCAGGGCCCTCCTGAGCCAGTCGAGGCAGAGGCAGTGGGTTTGAGCATGTTTGAACAATGTCTTGTCACGAAAGCTGGTGGTAGCAAGCTTGATTTTTTTCATGTTTTTTTTTCTTGCTTTAGCAAGGGATGTGGAGCAGTCCAATTGCCAAACCCGCAATTTGTCATGCACACTTTGATATGGATTCATTTCATCCAGCGATCCACCCAACTCCTTCCCACTTAGTCACTCCACTCCACCTCGCTCTGACCATCTTGCCACCTTCCTCCACACTACCCTTCGCATCTCCCTTCTCATTGCTAGCGCCCATGGCTTTCTATGCCTTCTCCGCTCCCACATCTTTTTTCTTGGCCTTTTGTTTACCAACCCTCAAGGACTCAATTTTGGACCTTCCCCCATGGTATTTTGCTCATAACTCATGCCCGTTATCAACCAGTAGTTCCAGCTGAACATAAAGGAACCCGAAACATGCCACCTGGTGCAAGTGAAACATACATTGAAAATCATTGAAAATCATTGAAACATGTTGAAACATTGAATTTCTGAATGCCATACCTTGGAATCCTTAGAGCTTGGCTTCCGGCAGGTGTTGCCACTTTCTGAAGTTGCCGAGGCAGGTGCAGTGTTTGAACAAGGTCTTTCCAAGCAGTCAAAAGTTGTGTTGCGAACTGGAAGGGTTCAACATGGTTCAACGACATTTTGCTCCCTCATCATTGCCGCAGTTGTTGCCGCTGACTGTCACAATATCACAATGCACTGGAGGTGTTGATGCGGCAAATGGTCACAGTGAAGCAATGAAACATTAAGATTTCATAATTTAGCCCACAGGATTTGCTTTCTGCCTGTGCTCATTGCAGGGCCCTCCTGAGCAAGTCGATGCAGAGGCAGTGGGTTTGAACAATGTCTTGTCACGAAAGCTAGTGGTAGCAAGCTTGATTTTTTTCATGTTTTTTTCTTGCTTTAGCAAGGGATGTGGAGCAGTCCAAGTGCCAAACCCGCAATTTGTCATGCACACTTTGATATGGATTCATTTCTTCCAGCGATCCACCCAACTCCTTCCCACTTAGTCACTCCACTCCACCTTGCTCTGACCATCTTGCCACCTTCCTCCACGCTACCCTTCACATCTCCCTTCTCATTGCTAGCGCCCATGGCTTTCTCTGCCTTCTCCGCTCCCACATCTTTTTTCTTGGCCTTTCGTTTACCAGCCCTCAAGGACTCAAGTTTGGACCTTTCCCCATGGTATTTTGCTCATAACTCATGCCCATCATCAACCAGTAGTTCCAGCTGAACATAAAGGAACCCGAAACCTTAACATGCCACCTGGTGCAAGTGAAACATACATTGAAAATCATTGAAAATCATTGAAACATGTTGAAACATTGAAACATGTTGAAACATTGAATTTCTGAATGCCATACCTTGAAATCCTTAGAGCTTGGCTTCCGGCAGGTGTTGCCACTTTCTGAAGTTGCCGAGGCAGGTGCAGTGTTTGAACAAGGTCTTTCCAAGCAGTCAAAAGTTGTGTTGCGAAGTGGAAGGGTTCAACATGGTTCAACATGGTTCAACGACATTTTACTCCCTCATCATTGCCAGACTTTTTGTCACTGAGTGTCACTGAAGCACAATGCACTGGAGGTGTTGATGCGGCAAATGGTCAGAGTGAAGCAATGAAACATTCAGATTTCATAATTTTGCACACAGGATTTTGCTTTCTGCCTGTGCTCATTGCAGGGCCCTCCTGAGCCAGTCGAGGCAGAGGCAGTGCGTTTGAACAATGTCTTGTCACGAAAGCTAGTGGTAGCAAGCTTGATTTTTTTCATGTTTTTTTCTTGCTTTAGCAAGGGATGTGGAGCAGTCCAATTGCCAAACCCGCAATTTGTCATGCACACTTTGATATGGATTCATTTCTTCCAGCGATCCACCCAACTCCTTCCCACTTAGTCACTCCACTCCACCTCGCTCTGAATCTTGCCACCTTCCTCCACGTTACCCTTCGCATCTCCTTCTCATTGCTAGCGCCCATGGCTTTCTATGCCTTCTCCGCTCCCACATCTTTTTTCTTGGCCTTTCGTTTACCAACCCTCAAGGACTCAAGTTTGGACCTTTCCCCATGGTATTTTGCTCATAACTCATGCCCATCATCAGCCAGTAGTTCCAGCTGAACATAAAGGAACCCGAAACCTTAACATGCCACCTGGTGCAAGTGAAACATACATTGAAAATCATTGAAAATCATTGAAAATAATTGAAAATCATTGAAACATGTTGAAACAGTGAATTTCTGAATGCCATACCTTGAAATCCTTAGAGCTTGGCTTCCGGCAGGTGTTGCCACTTTCTGAAGTGATTGCCGAGGCAGGTGCAGTGTTTGAACAAGGTCTTTCCAAGCAGTCAAAAGTTGTGTTGCGAAGTGGAAGGGTTCAACATGGTTCAACGACATTTTGCTCCCTCATCATTGCCGCAGTTGTTGTCACTGAGTGTCACTGAAGCACAATACATTAGAATGTGTTGCTGCGGCAAATGGTCAGAGTGAAGCAATGAAACATTAAGATTTCATAATTTAGCACACAGGATTTTGCTTTCTGCCTGTGCTCATTGCAGGGCCCTCCTGAGCCAGTCGAGGCAGAGGCAGTGGGTTTGAGCATGTTTGAACAATGTCTTGTCACGAAAGCTAGTGGTAGCAAGCTTGATTTTTTTCATGTTTTTTTCTTGCTTTAGCAAGGGATGTGGAGCAGTCCAAGTGCCAAACCCGCAATTTGTCATGCACACTTTGATGTGGATTCATTTCTTCCAGCGATCCACCCAACTCCTTCCCACTTAGTCACTCCACTCCACCTTGCTCTGACCATCTTGCCACCTTCCTCCACGCTACCCTTCACATCTCCCTTCTCATTGCTAGCGCCCATGGCTTTCTATGCCTTCTCCGCTCCCACATCTTTTTTCTTGGCTTTTTGTTTATCAACCCTCAAGGACTCAAGTTTGGACCTTTCCCCATGGTATTTTGCTCATAACTCATGCCCATCATCAACCAGTAGTTCCAGCTGAACATAAAGGAACCCGAAACCTCAACATGCCACCTGGTGCAAGCGAAACATACATTGAAAATCATTGAAACATGTTGAAACATTGAATTTCTGAATGCCATACCTTGAAATCCTTAGAGCTTGGCTTCCGGCAGGTGTTGCCACTTTCTGAAGTGATTGCCGAGGCAGGTGCAGTGTTTGAACAAGGTCTTTCCAAGCAGTCACAAGTTGTGTTGCAAAGTGGAAGGGTTCAACATGGTTCAACGACATTTTGCTCCCTCATCATTGCCGCAGTTGTTGTCACTGAGTGTCACTGAAGGACAATGCATTAGAATGTGTTGCTGCGGCAAATGGTCAGAGTGAAGCAATGAAACATTAAGATTTCATAATTTAGCCTACAGGATTTTGCTTTCTGCCTGTGCTCATTGCAGGGCCCTCCTGAGCCAGTCGAGGCAGAGGCAGTGGGTTTGAACAATGTCTTGTCACAAAAGCTAGTGATAGCGAGCTTGATTTTTTTCATCTTTTTGCCTTGCTTTCGCAAGGGATGTGGAGCAGTCCAAGTGCCAAACCTGCAATTTGCCATGCACACTTTGATATGGATTCATTTCTTCCAGCGATCCACCCAACTCCTTCCCACTTAGTCACTCCACTCCACCTTGCTCTGACCATCTTGCCACCTTCCTCCACGCTACCCTTCGCATCTCCCTTCTCATTGCTAGCGCCCATGGCTTTCTATGCCTTCTCCGCTCCCACATCTTTTTTTTCTTGGCCTTTTGTGTACCAACCCTCAAGGACTCAAGTTTGGACCTTTCCCCATGGTATTTTGCTCATAACTCATGCCCATCATCAACCAGTAGTTCCAGCTGAACATAAAGGAACCGGAAACCGCAATATGCCACCTGGTGCAAGTGAAACATATATTGAAACATTGAGATTCTGCATGCAATACCTTTGAATCCCTTGAGCTTTGCTTTCTGCAGGTGGTGGAATTTGAAGCCGCACCGCTGTCTGAAGTGATTGCCGAGGCAGGTGCAGTGTTTGAACAAGTCTTTCCAAGCAGTCAAAAGTTGCGTTGCGAAGTGGAAGGGTTCAACATGGTTCAACGACATTTTGCTCCCTCATCATTGCCGCAGTTGTTGTCACTGAGTGGCACTGAAGCACAATGCATTAGAATGTGTTGCTGCGGCAAATGGTCAGAGTGAAGCAAGAAAACATCCCAGATCATCAATATTTTCATAATTCATCCCAGGGTGTGACAATCTTCAGGATTTTGCTTTCTGCCTGTGCTCATTGCAGGCAGAATCGCTGTTTCAACAGCCCTCGGAGACTCACGGGGAGGAGGAACAGCCCCCGCAGGCTTGCCAGATTTGAAAAGGGGGTCTTGGATGTTGCGCATGGCGATTTGAGGTGGTGGACCCTGTTCATGATTTCAAAAAAAAGAGGAGACAGCCTTTCAACATCTTTCAACTGTTTGTTTTGTAAAGTGGTTCCACAAGAAATTGGACTCGTGGCAGACACAAAGATTATTTCTCACCCCTGCAATCGGATGAGACATCGTTGTGGTTTAATGCACCTAGTGACCCAGTCTTCACCACCAGTGCAAAATTGTCAAACCTGAAGTGGTTGGTGGTGATGACACCCACAGATTTCCCAAACATCTCCATGAACTTTCAGGATGACATCACGCAATTTGTGCAGGACAGGGGCAGGGTCAGGATGGGCCAGGTCAGCTGGTGGTGGGCTAGTCGGCTAGTCCTTCAACTGTGGATCTGGGAAACATCAATTTGCTTGACACTGCGTACAGTGCCAATCGGAAATTGCCGATGGATGCGAGGATTTAACAACTAAATTTTAGTTCCGTCAAAAGGGCTTTTCGGCGTCACTTGAGAATAGGCTGGGACCCGGTCGGATAATGTTTGGAAACTTGCTTCATAACGAAAGCCCCAAAGATCCAAGGCCTTTCTCTCCGCGATCGGCTGCTGCGGCAGGCAGCCGGGAAGGTGTTGGGCTGCTGGTGTGACCTGCAGTTGAGGGCTGGACAGCTAGACATTTTTAAAAGGGTGGGGAATGTGATCAGCTGCATTAAGCACTAATCATCACCTAATTCTGTCGGGACCATGGATCTTGTGGCAGCAAGGGAAGGTGGTGTGACCTGCTAGTTGTCCATAGTCAAAGCCAACGTTCCCCAGGCGCCAAAAGTGATCGCCGCCTAGCAATTTAGTTTCACCCGCATCAATGAGACAATATCATGTCTGGGAATCTTGCAGATGTTTGTATTTTTCAAGTGGAATGTAATTGCTAGCTGTGTATAATTGTGTAAAAAGAACCATAGGTATTTCACACGCTGCACCCCAAATGCACGCTGCGGCTAACTGGCTGCAGCCTCGATTGATTTGATGGCTTGCCACAGCTTCTGCAAGTCATGGAACGTTTTGAACTGAAAAATCGCAGCAGAGGGCCGGCCTGGAAAGCCTACCGTTTTTGGGGGCTTTCCCGGAATTTGACGTAAAAATTCCAAGAGATACCTGTGATATCAGTTTTGGATGGTTTTGGATGAAGTGTGACTCGCCCAGTCAGAATGTTCAAGACATGCGAGGTTCGGGCATGTTCGGGCCAAGGGTGGATTGGGTCATTTAGCTCCGAAGATTGCCGTTGAGTCGCTCTCATCGATATCAAGTATTCAACATATTTCATGAATTTTCATGATACTTCAGCATGTTGTTGTCACCTGACTTGGCCCCAACCAATTCTTGGCAGAGCCTGTTCTGAGCTGCAAGCTTCCAAGTTGACACTTTCTCTGATTTCTTATGATCCTGCAGATACCTTACGAATCCTTACGACATGATAGCTTGGTTGTGGCTATGGGCTATAGCGGCTATGGGCTCAGATTCATCACATTGTCCATCATTGTCCTCAGTCGCCTGGAGACACCTTGGCTCAGCTGATTGTTGACATCGCTCCAGCTGAATCGCTGCCATGGATTCAGCCACGGCGGCGTCGGTGTACGGCATGAGATTCCCCGTCACCGCACGCTCGCGGGATGACCCGCGGCTCCTGGGATGGAGGATGGTTGATGGCAAAAGCCAGGCGCTGCAGCAGCGACACCTGGCCGAACTGGAGGCGGAGGGCAGGAAGATGAAGGATCAACCGAAGGAGGACACGCCGGGATCGGGGATGCTGGCGGCCATTGCGCACTTTGATGCGTTGCAAGCAGCAAAGAAACCTGTGATCAAGGCGGAGGCGAGGAGAGAGTGGATTTGAGAAAGATCTTGTTGGGATCAGTCATGATTGGGTCTCAAAGTGGCCTAGTACCAGTACATCCAGTACCATGTGGCGGGAGTTTCATCCTCATCAAAACAAATTTGAAAAAAACTACCCGAAAAAGGTGGCAGGCGTTGATGCAGTGCATGGTCATCGCGGAATGTCAAGTTTTGGCATTGCAAAACCTTCGGATCCTTCAAGCACTTTCTTTCTTTCTGCAGGTGGCGGAATTTGAAGCGTCACCTGGGGCTGAAGTTGCCGAGGCAGGTGTAGTGTTTGAACAAGGTCTTTCCAAGCAGTCAAAAGTTGTGTTGCGAAGTGGAAGGGTTCAACATGGTTCAACATGGTTCAACGACATTTTACTCCCTCATCATTGCCAGAGTTTTTGTCACTGAGTGTCACTGAAGCACAATGCATTGGAGGTGTTGATGCGGGAAATGGTCAGAGTGAAGCAATGAAACATTAAGATTAAGATTTCATAATTTAGCACACAGGATTTTGCTTTCTGCCTGTGCTCATTGCAGGGCCCTCCTGAGCCAGTCGAGGCAGAGGCAGTGGGTTTGAACAATGTCTTGTCACAAAAGCTAGTGATAGCGAGCTTGATTTTTTGATCTTTCTGCCTTGCTTTCGCAAGGGATGTGGAGCAGTCCAAGTGCCAAACCCGCAATTTGTCATGCACACTTTGATATGGATTCATTTCTTCCAGTGATCCACCCAACTCCTTCCCGCTTAGTCACTCCACTCCACCTTGCTCTGACCATCTTGCCACCTTCCTCCACGCTACCCTTCGCATCTCCCTTCTCATTGCTAGCGCCCATGGCTTTCTATGCCTTCTCCGCTCCCACATCTTTTTTCTTGGCCTTTCGTTTACCAACCCTCAAGGACTCAAGTTTGGACCTTTCCCCATGGTATTTTGCTCATAACTCATGCCCATCATCAACCAGTAGTTCCAGCTGAACATAAAGGAACCCGAAACCTTAACATGCCACCTGGTGCAAGTGAAACATACATTGAAAATCATTGAATATCATTGAAAACCATTTAAACATGTTGAAACATGTTGAAACATTGAATTTCTGAATGCCATACCTTGGAATCCTTAGAGCTTGGCTTCCGGCAGGTGTTGCCACTTTCTGAAGTTGCCGAGGCAGGGGCAGTGTTTGAACAAGGTCTTTCCAAGCAGTCAAAAGTTGTGTTGCGAAGTGGAAGGGTTCAACATGGTTCAACATGGTTCAACGACATTTTACTCCCTGATCATTGCCGCAGTTGTTGTCACTGAGTGTCACTGAAGCACAATGCACTGGAGGTGTTGCTGCGGCAAATGGTCACAGTGAAGCAATGAAACATTAAGATTTCATAATTTAGCCCACAGGATTTTACTTTCTGCCTGTGCTCATTGCAGGGCCCTCCTGAGCCAGTCGAGGCAGAGGCAGTGGGTTTGAGCATGTTTGAACAATGTCTTGTCACGAAAGCTAGTGGTAGCAAGCTTGATTTTTTTCATGTTTTTTTCTTGCTTTAGCAAGGGATGTGGGGCAGTCCAATTGCCAAACCCGCAATTTGTCATGCACACTTTGATATGGATTCATTTCATCCAGCGATCCACCCAACTCCTTCCCACTTAGTCACTCCACTCCACCTTGCTCTTACCATCTTGCCACCTTCCTCCACGCTACCCTTCGCATCTCCCTTCTCATTGCTAGCGCCCATGACTTTCTATGCCTTCTCCGCTCCCACATCTTTTTTCTTGGCCTTTCGTTTACCAACCCTCAAGGACTCTAGTTTGGACCTTTCCCCATGGTATTTTGCTCATAACTCATGCCCATCATCAACCAGTAGTTCCAGCTGAACATAAAGGAACCCGAAACCTTAACATGCCACCTGGTGCAAGTGAAACATACATTGAAACATGTTGGAACATTGAAACATTGAATTTCTGAATGCCATACCTTGGAATCCTTAGAGCTTGGCTTCCGGCAGGTGTTGCCACTTTCTGAAGTGATTGCCGAGGCAGGTGCAGTGTTTGAACAAGGTCTTTCCAAGCAGTCAAAAGGTGTGTTGCGAAGTGGAAGGGTTCAACATGGTTCAACGACATTTTGCTCCCTCATCATTGCCGCAGTTGTTGTCAATGAGTGTCACTGAATCACAATGCATTAGAATGTGTTGCTGCGGCAAATGGTCAGAGTGAAGCAATGAAACATTAAGATTTCATAATTTAGCACACAGGATTTTGCTTTCTGCCTGTGCTCATGGCAGGGCCCTCCTGAGCCAGTCGAGGCAGAGGCAGTGGGTTTGAACAATGTCTTGTCACGAAAGCTAGTGGTAGCAAGCCTGATTTTTCCCGAATGCGTAGCAAGGGTTCCCGTTTCACTCTGGGGGTCTGGGGGTTGAGGGTGTGTTCGCTCGACGTTGCGTTTGTGGTCGCAACCGTTCGCAACCGTCCGCAACCGTCCGCAACCGTTCGCAACCGTTCGCAACCGTCCGCGCGATCCCCGTATGGCCGTGCCTATGGGAAGTTTTGCAGAGGTGGTCCATTTTGGAGGTTTCAGACGTGTCGTTGCTTCGTTTCGCGTGGCAGGCGTGGCACTTCGTGACATTCAGACGTGTTCTGGAACGTGTCGAAAGTCGTTTTGCCTGGCAGGCGCAATACTTTTGCGACGTTTTCAGAAGATGTGTTGCAGTTTTCGTGGCAGGCGCAGCACTTTGGACGTGTCCATCGTCATTTTTCGTGGCAGGCGCAGCACTTTAGACGTGTCGTGTTGCGTGTTTTTTGCAAATCGCATTGGAGGGGTGCGTCAGTGGCGACAAGGTGATTCCGTGGCAGTCGTGGCATTTTGTACGATGTGCTGAAAATTGACGGAAGCCTCGCACGAAACATGGATTTTGAGGTTGCAAATTTTCAGGTTCTAAGGAAAACTCCTAGGAAAACGTCGATTTTGAAGCTACAAAGTGTGAAAATTGGAGGAAGTCTCGCACGAAATGCTGGTTTTTCTGCATCCACGTGTCTTGTCTCGAGTCGCTGGTTTTCCTGTGGCGTCGCCGTGTCTATGGGGGAAGCTGGAAAACCTGTCCTTTTCGAATGTTTCCAAGCAGGTTGTCATGTTGTTTTGCGTGGCAGACGTGGTACTTTCTGACATTCCAACCTGTTTGATGATGTTCACAAAATTTCAAAATTGGAGGAAATCTCGTAGGAAATGCTCGTTTTGGTGCTCCCACGTGTCTCGTCTCGAGTCTCTCGTTTTCCTGTGGCGTCGCCGTGTCTATGGGGGAAGCTGGAAAACATGTCCTATTCGAATGTGTCCAAGCAGGTTGTCATGTCGTTTTGCGTGGCAGGCGTGGCACTTTGTGACATTCCAAACTTGTTTGATAATGTGTTGAAAATGTCAAAATTGGAGGAAGTCTCGTACGAAATGCTGGTTTTTCTGCATCCACATGTCTTATCTCGAGTCGCTGGTTTTCCTGTGGCGTCGCCGTGTCTATGGGGGAAGCTCTGCACTCCACACTCTACACTTTACACTCCGCACTCCACAATTTACACTTTAGACTCCACACTGTACACTTTACACTCCACACTTTACACTTTGCACTTTACACTCCTCACACCTTACCTGAGACTTTACACTCCACACTCTACACTTTACACTCTACACTCCACACTCCTCACTCCACACTTTACACTTCACACTCCTCACTTTACACTCCACACTCCACACTCTACACTTTCCACTCCACACTCCACACTCCACACTCCACACTCCACACTCCACACTCTACACTGCACACTCCACACACCACACTCCACACTCCACACTTTACACTCCTCACTCCACACTTTACACTCTACACGCCACACTCCACACTCTACACTCCGCACTCCACACTCCACACTCCACACTCTACACTTTAAACTCCACACTCCACACTCCACACTTTACACTCTACACTCCACACTCTAGACTCTACACTTTACATGCTCCACACTCCCCACTCCACACTTTATACTCCACACTCCTTACTTTACACTCTACACTCCACACTCTACACTTCCCACTCCACACCGCAGACTGGTAATAGGGGAAATATGTACAAGCCTGTTCCAATAAACTATTGCAGAAAAGTGTTCTGCGTGACTGCATGTCCATGTGTTTCCACATCTGTACCATTAACATACGTGTGAGCATTCGGGTTCGTGGGCTGCATCTTGTTTTCATGTTTTTTTTTGCTTTAGCAAGGGATGTGGAGCAGTCCAATTGCCAAACCGGCAATTTGTCATGCACATTTTGATATGGATTCATTTCTTCCAGCGATCCACCCAACTCCTTCCCACTTAGTCACTCCACTCCACCTTGCTCTTACCATCTTGCCACCTTCCTCCACGCTACCCTTCGCATCTCCCTTCTCATTGCTAGCGCCCGTGGCTTTCTATGCCTTCTCCGCTCCCACATCTTTTGTCTTGGCCTTTCGTTTACCAACCCTCAAGGACTCAAGTTTGGACCTTTCCCCATGGTATTTTGCTCATAACTCATGCCCATCATCAACCAGTAGTTCCAGCTGAACATAAAGGAACCCGAAACCTTAACATGCCATCTGGTGCAAGTGAAACATACATTGAAACATGTTGAAATATGTTGAAACATTGAATTTCTGAATGCCATACCTTGAAATCCTTAGAGCTTGGCTTCCGGCAGGTGTTGCCACTTTCTGAAGTGATTGCCGAGGCAGGTGCAGTGTTTGAACAAGGTCTTTCCAAGCAGTAAGTTGTGTTGCGAAGTGGAAGGGTTCAACATGGTTCAACGACATTTTGCTCCTCATCGTTGCCGCAGTTGTTGTCACTGAGTGTCACTGAAGCACAATGCATTAGAATGTGTCGCTGCGGCAAATGGTCAGAGTGAAGCAATGAAACATTCAGATTTCATAATTTAGCCTGCAGGATTTTGCTTTCTGCCTGTGCTCATTGCAGGGCCCTCCTGAGCCAGTCGAGGCAGAGGCAGTGGGTTTGAGCATGTTTGAACAATGTCTTGTCACGAAAGCTAGTGGTAGCAAGCTTGATTTTTTTCATGTTTTTTTCTTGCTTTAGCAAGGGATGTGGAGCAGTCCAATTGCCAAACCCGCAATTTGTCATGCACATTTTGATATGGATTCATTTCTTCCAGCGATCCCCACGCCCAACTCCTTCCACTTCGTCACTCCACTTCACCTTGCCTGACCCTCTTGCCACCTTCCTCCCACGCTACCCTTCGCATCGCCCTTCTCATTGCTAGCGCCCCTGGCTTCTATGCCTTCTCCTCCCCAGGGTTGGTGTGACACACCACAAACCACCAACAAAGTGGGCTGCTGGTGTTGTTCGGGTGTGGTTTTGTTGTGTGGGAGAGTGGTCCTTTTGTCTTGGCCGGTCGTGTTACCAACCCCGCAAGACGCAAGGGTGGACCTTTCCCCGGGTATGGGGTCTCATACGCCTGCCCATCATCAGGCCCGTAGTTCCAGCTGAACATAAAGGAACCCGAAACCTTAACATGCCACCTGGTGCAAGTGAAACATACATTGAAAATCATTGAAAGTCATTGAAAATCATTGAAACATGTTGAAACATGTTGAAACATGTTGAAACATGTTGAAACATGTTGAAACATGTTGAAACATTGAATTTCTGAATGCCATACCTTGAAATCCTTAGAGCTTGGCTTCCGGCAGGTGTTGCCACTTTCTCAAGTGATTGCCGAGGCAGGTGCAGTGTTTGAACAAGGTCTTTCCAAGCAGTAAGTTGTGTTGCGAAGTGGAAGGGTTCAACATGATTCAACGACATTTTGCTCCCTCATCATTGCCGCAGTTGTTGTCAATGAGTGTCACTGAATCACAATGCATTAGAATGTGTTGCTGCGGCAAATGGTCAGAGTGAAGCAATGAAACATTCAGAGTTCATAATTTAGCCCACACGATTTTGCTTTCTGCCTGTGCTCATTGCAGGGCCCTCCTGAGCCAGTCGAGGCAGAGGCAGTGGGTTTGAGCATGTTTGAACAATGTCTTGTCACGAAAGCTAGTGGTAGCAAGCTTGATTTTTTTCATGTTTTTTTCTTGCTTTAGCAAGGGATGTGGAGCAGTCCAATTGCCAAACCCGCAATTTGTCATGCACACTTTGATATGGATTCATTTCTTCCAGCGATCCACCCAACTCCTTCCCACTTAGTCACTCCACTCCACCTTGCTCTTACCATCTTGCCACCTTCCGCCACGCTACCCTTCGCATCTCCCTTCTCATTGCTAGCGCCCATGGCTTTCTATGCCTTCTCCGCTCCCACATCTTTTTTCTTGGCCTTTTGTTTACCAACCCTCAAGGACTCAAGTTTGGACCTTTCCCCATGGTATTTTGCTCATAACTCATGCCCATCATCAGCCAGTAGTTCCAGCTGAACATAAAGGAACCCGAAACCTTAACATGCCACCTGGTGCAAGTGAAACATGTATTGAAACATTGAGATTCTGCATGCAATACCTTTGAATCCCTTGAGCTTTGCTTTCTGCAGGTGGTGGAATTTGAAGCCGCGCCGCTGTCTGAAGTGATTGCCGAGGCAGGTGCAGTGTTTGAACAAGTCTTTCCAAGCAGTCAAAAGTTGCGTTGCGAAGTGGAAGGGTTCAACATGGTTCAACGACATTTTGCTCCCTCATCATTGCCGCAGTTGTTGTCACTGAGTGGCACTGAAGCACAATGCATTAGAATGTGTTGCTGCGGCAAATGGTCAGAGTGAAGCAAGAAAACATCCCAGATCATCAATATTTTCATAATTCATCCCAGGGTGTGACAATCTTCAGGATTTTGCTTTCTGCCTGTGCTCATTGCAGGCAGAATCGCTGTTTCAACAGCCCTCGGAGACTCACGGGGAGGAGGAACAGCCCCCGCAGGCTTGCCAGATTTGAAAAGGGGGTCTTGGATGTTGCGCATGGCGATTTGAGGTGGTGGACCCTGTTCATGATTTCAAAAAAAAGAGGAGACAGCCTTTCAACATCTTTCAACTGTTTGTTTTGTAAAGTGGTTCCACAAGAAATTGGACTCGTGGCAGACACAAAGATTATTTCTCACCCCTGCAATCGGATGAGACATCGTTGTGGTTTAATGCACCTAGTGACCCAGTCTTCACCACCAGTGCAAAATTGTCAAACCTGAAGTGGTTGGTGGTGATGACACCCACAGATTTCCAAAACATCTCCATGAACTTTCAGGATGACATCACGCAATTTGTGCAGGACAGGGGCAGGGTCAGGATGGGCCAGGTCAGCTGGTGGTGGGCTAGTCGGCTAGTCCTTCAACTGTGGATCTGGGAAACATCAATTTGCTTGACACTGCGTACAGTGCCAATCGGAAATTGCCGATGGATGCGAGGATTTAACAACTAAATTTTACTTCCGTCAAAAGGGCTTTTCGGCGTCACTTGAGAATAGGCTGGGACCCGGTCGGATAATGTTTGGAAACTTGCTTCATAACAAAAGCCCCAAAGATCCAAGGCCTTTCTCTCCGCGATCGGCTGCTGCGGCAGGCAGCAGCCGGGAAGGTGTTGGGCTGCTGGTGTGACCTGCAGTTGAGGGCTGGACAGCTAGACATTTTTAAAAGGGTGGGGAATGTGATCAGCTGCATTAAGCACTAATCATCACCTAATTCTGTCGGGACCATGGATCTTGTGGCAGCAAGGGAAGGTGGTGTGACCTGCTAGTTGTCCATAGTCAAAGCCAACGTTCCCCAGGCGCCAAAAGTGATCGCCGCCTAGCAATTTAGTTTCACCCGCATCAATGAGACAATATCATGTCTGGGAATCTTGCAGATGTTTGTATTTTTCAAGTGGAATGTAATTGCTAGCTGTGTATAATTGTGTAAAAAGAACCATAGGTATTTCACACGCTGCACCCCAAATGCACGCTGCGGCTAACTGGCTGCAGCCTCGATTGATTTGATGGCTTGCCACAGCTTCTGCAAGTCATGGAACGTTTTGAACTGAAAAATCGCAGCAGAGGGCCGGCCTGGAAAGCCTACCGTTTTTGGGGGCTTTCCCGGAATTTGACGAAAAAATCCAAGAGATACCTGTGATATCAGTTTTGGATGGTTTTGGATGAAGTGTGACTCGCCCAGTCAGAATGTTTAAGACATGCGAGGTTCGGGCCAAGGGTGGATTGGGTCATCTAGCTCCGAAGATTGTCGTTGAGTTGCTCTCATCGATATCAAGTATTCAACATATTTCATGAATTTTCATGATACTTCAGCATGTTGTTGTCACCTGACTTGGCCCCAACCAATTCTTGGCAGAGCCTGTTCTGAGCTGCAAGCTTCCAAGTTGACACTTTCTCTGATTTCTTATGATCCTGCAGATACCTTACGAATCCTTACGACATGATAGCTTGGTTGTGGCGGCTATGGGCTCAGATTCATCACATTGTCCATCATTGTCCTCATTTGTCGCCTGGAGGCACCTTGGCTCAGCTGCTGATTGTTGACATCGCTCCTTCCGCTTTCGCTGTGGCCATGGATTCAGCCACGGCGGCGTCGGTGTACGGCATGAGATTCCCCGTCACCGCGCGCTCGCGGGATGACCCGCGGCTCCTGGGATGGAGGATGGTTGATGGCAAAAGCCAGGCGCTGCAGCAGCGACACCTGGCCGAACTGGAGGCGGAGGGCAGGAAGATGAAGGATCAACCGAAGGAGGACACGCCGGGATCGGGGATGCTGGCGGCCATTGCGCACTTTGATGCGTTGCAAGCTTCAGCAAAGAAGCCTGCGGTAATCAAGGCGGAGGCGGGGAGAGAGTGGATTTGAGAAAGATCTTGTTGGGATCAGTCATGATTGGGTCTCAAAGTGGCCTAGTACCAGTACCATATGGATCCATATGGCGGGAGTTTCATCCTCATCAAAACCAAAAAATCCAACTACCCGAAAAAGGTGCTAGGCCTGGTAGGCGTTGATGCAGTGCATGGTCATCGCGAAATGTCAAGTTTTGGCATTGCAATACCTTCGGATCCTTCAAGCACTTTCTTTCTTTCTGCAGGTGGCGGAATTTGAAGCGTCACCTGGGGCTGAAGTTGCCGAGGCAGGTGCAGTGTTTGAACAAGGTCTTTCCAAGCAGTCAAAAGTTGTGTTACGAAGTGGAAGGGTTCAACATGGTTCAACGGCATTTTGCTCCCTCATCATTGCCGCAGTTGTTGTCACTGAGTGTCACTGAATCACAATGCACTGGAGGTGTTGATGCGGGAAGTGGTCAGAGTGAAGCAATGAAACATTAAGGTTTCATAATTTAGCACACAGGATTTTGCTTTCTGTCTGTGCTCATTGCAGGGCCCTCCTGAGCCAGTCGAGGCAGAGGCAGTGGGTTTGAACAATGTCTTGTCACAAAAGCTAGTGATAGCGAGCTTGATTTTTTTCCCGAAAGCGTCTGAGCGCAGGGTTCTTCCAATAGTGGAGGTCTGTATCTCATCTTCTCATCTTCACATCTTCTCATCTTCACATCCTCTCATCTTCACATCTTCATCTTCACACCTTCTCATCTTCACATCTTCTCATCTTCACATCTTCGTATCTTCACATCTTCTCATCTTCACATCTTCTCATCTTCACATCTTCTCATCTTCGCATCTTCTCACTTCACATCTTCACATCTTCTTCACATCTTCTTCACATCTTCTCATCTTCACATCTTCTCATCTTCACACCTTCTCATCTTCACATCTTCTCACTTCACATCTTCACATCTTCTCATCTTCACATCCTCTCATCTTCACATCTTCTCATCTTCACATCCTCTCATCTTCACATCTTCACATCTGCTCATCTTCACATCTTCACATCTTCTGCTCATCTTCACATCTTCATATCTTCACATCTGCTCATCTTCACATCTTCTCATCCTCACATCTTCACATCTTCACATCCTCACATCTTCACATCTTCTCCTCTTGCCCTCTTGCCCTCTCGCCCTCTCGCCCTCTTGCCTTCTCCTTCTTTTCTATTTCTCTTCTGAAGGCGGGGGCAGGGGCAGTGCCAACGAGACGGCACGAAACGCAACCCTTTCGCACGAAACGAGGTTCGATCGCCAAAAACTGAAGTAAAATTGCGATTTCAAGGTGTCCGGCGCAACCCTTTCGCACGAAATGAGGTTCGATCGCCAAAAACTGAGGTAAAATTGCGATTTCAACTTGTCCCGCGCAACTCTTTCGCACAAAATGAGGGTCGATCGCCAAAAACTAAGGTAAAATTGCGATTTCTTCTGTGTGTACAATTAAAGCTTCTGTGTGCTGTGTGTCAAAGCTTTTGTGTGTAAAAGCATCTGTGTAAAAGCCTCTGTGTAAAAGCGTCTGCTTAAAAGCTTCTGTGTGCTCTGTGTAAAAGTGTTTGTGTGTAAAACCGTCTGTGTGTAAAAGCGTTTGTGTGTAAAAGCTTCTGTGTGTACAAGCGTCTGCGTGTAAAAGCTTCTGTGTGTAAAAGCGTCTGTGTGTAAAAGTATTTGTGTATAAAAGTGTTTGTGTGTAAAAGTGTCTGTGTGTAAAAGCGTCTATGTGTAAAAGCTTCTGTGTGTAAAAGCTTTTGTGTGTAAAAGCGTCTGCGTGTAAACACTTCTGTGCGTAAAAACTCCTGTGTGTAAAAGGGTCTTTGTTAAAAGTGTCTGTGTGTAAAAGCGTCTGTGTGTAAAAGTGTCTGTGTGTAAAAGTGTCTGTGTGTAAAAGCGTCTGTGTGTAAAAGCTTCTGTCTGTAAAAGCTTCTGTGGGTAAAAGCTTTGTGTGTAAAAGCGTCTGTGTAAAAGCGTCTGTGTAAAACTGTCTGTATGTAAAAGCGCCTGTGTGTAAAAGTGTCTGTGTGTAAAAGTGTCTGTGTGTAAAAGTGCCTTGTGTGTAAAAGCGTCTCTGTGTAAAAGTGTCTCTGTGTAAAAGCGCCTGCCTGTAAAAGCTTCTCTGTGTAAGGGGTTCTCTGTGTAAAAGCTTGCTCTGTGTAAAAGCTTCTGTGTGTAAAAGTGTTTGCGATGCAAACTATTGTCTTGTACTTATGCTATATTGTCTTGATACTCCTCTTCTCGACTGCCTAAAACATATCTTTAATATATTGTTTTGTAATATGGTGTCTCCATACTAACAAGAGAAGACCCTGCTCCTCTACGCTCTCGGGCCATCCGTCGTCTAGTTCATCTTTTTGCCTTGCTTTCGCAAGGGATGTGGAGCAGTCCAAGTGCCAAACCCGCAATTTGTCATGCACACTTTGATATGGATTCATTTCATCCAGCGATCCACCCAACTCCTTCCCACTTAGTCACTCCACTCCACCTTGCTCTGACCATCTTGCCACCTTCCTCCACGCTACCCTTCGCATCTCCCTTCTCATTGCTAGCGCCCATGACTTTCTATGCCTTCTCCGCTCCCACATCTTTTTTCTTGGCCTTTCGTTTACCAACCCTCAAGGACTCTAGTTTGGACCTTTCCCCATGGTATTTTGCTCATAACTCATGCCCATCATCAACCAGTAGTTCCAGCTGAACATAAAGGAACCCGAAACCTTAACATGCCACCTGGTGCAAGTGAAACATACATTGAAACATGTTGGAACATTGAAACATTGAATTTCTGAATGCCATACCTTGGAATCCTTAGAGCTTGGCTTCCGGCAGGTGTTGCCACTTTCTGAAGTTGCCGAGGCAGGTGCAGTGTTTGAACAAGGTCTTTCCAAGCAGTCAAAAGTTGTGTTGCGAAGTGGAAGGGTTCAACATGGTTCAACGGCATTTTGCTCCCTTATCATTGCCGCAGTTGTTGCCGCTGACTGTCACAATATCACAATGCACTGGAGGTGTTGATGCGGCAAATGGTCACAGTGAAGCAATGAAACATTAAGATTTCATAATTTAGCCCACAGGATTTGCTTTCCGCCTGTGCTCATTGCAGGGCCCTCCTGAGCAAGTCGAGGCAGAGGCAGTGGGTTTGAACAATGTCTTGTCACGAAAGCTAGTGGTAGCAAGCTTGATTTTTTTCATGTTTTTTCTTGCTTTAGCAAGGGATGTGGAGCAGTCCAAGTGCCAAACCCGCAATTTGTCATGCACACTTTGATATGGATTCATTTCTTCCAGCGATCCACCCAACTCCTTCCCACTTAGTCACTCCACTCCACCTTGCTCTGACCATCTTGCCACCTTCCTCCACGCTACCCTTCACATCTCCCTTCTCATTGCTAGCGCCCATGGCTTTCTATGCCTTCTCCGCTCCCACATCTTTTTTCTTGGCCTTTCGTTTACCAACCTTCAAGGACTCAAGTTTGGACCTTTCCCCATGGTATTTTGCTCATAACTCATGCCCATCATCAACCAGTAGTTCCAGCTGAACATAAAGGAACCCGAAACCTTAACATGCCACCTGGTGCAAGTGAAACATACATTGAAAATCATTAAAAATCATTGCGACATGTTGGAACATTGAATTTCTGAATGCCATACCTTGGAATCCTTAGAGCTTGGCTTCCGGCAGGTGTTGCCACTTTCTGAAGTGATTGCCGAGGCAGGTGCAGTGTTTGAACAAGGTCTTTCCAAGCAGTCAAAAGTTGTGTTGCGAAGTGGAAGGGTTCAACATGGTTCAACGACATTTTGCTCCCTCATCATTGCCGCAGTTTTTCACTGAGTGTCACTGAAGCACAATGCATTAGAATGTGTTGATGCGGCAAATGGTCAGAGTGAAGCAATGAAACATTAAGATTTCATAATTTAGCACACAGGATTTTGCTTTCTGCCTGTGCTCATTGCAGGGCCCTCCTGAGCCAGTCGAGGCAGAGGCAGTGGGTTTGAACAATGTCTTGCCACAAAAGCTAGTGATAGCGAGCTTGATTTTTTTCATGTTATTTTCTTGCTTTAGAAAGGGATGTGGAGCAGTCCAATTGCCAAACTCGCAATTTGTCATGCACACTTTGATATGGATTCATTTCTTCCAGCGATCCACCCAACTCCTTCCCACTTAGTCACTCCACTCCACCTTGCTCTTACCATTTTGCCACCTTCCTCCACGCTACCCTTCGCATCTCCCCTCTCATTGCTAGCGCCCATGGCTTTCTATGCCTTCTCCGCTCCCACATCTTTTTCTTGGCCTTTTGTTTACCAACCCTCAAGGACTCTAGTTTGGACCTTTCCCCATGGTATTTTGCTCATAACTCATGCCCATCATCAACCAGTAGTTCCAGCTGAACATAAAGGAACCCGAAACCTTAACATGCCACCTGGTGCAAGTGAAACATACATTGAAAATCATTGAAAATCATTGAAAATCATTGAAACATGTTGAAACATTGAATTTCTGAATGCCATACCTTGGAATCCTTAGAGCTTGGCTTCCGGCAGGTGTTGCCACTTTCTGAAGTGATGCCCGAGGCAGGTGCAGTGTTTGAACAAGGTCTTTCCAAGCAGTCAAAAGTTGTGTTGCGAAGTGGAAGGGTTCAACATGGTTCAACGACATTTTGCTCCCTCATCATTGCCGCAGTTGTTGTCACTGAGTGTCACTGAAGCACAATGCATTAGAATGTGTTGCTGCGGCAAATGGTCAGAGTGAAGCAATGAAACA
>CAMXCT020000356.1:141726-145264 GCA_947184155.2 Cladocopium goreaui | reverse complement strand
TGGCGGAAGTCAAGTGATGATTTAAGTCCATGGACCCCACCCTTGTTCCCAGGCATCAATGGACGCTTTTGTCCCCCCCACCCCCCCAACCAAACCCTAAATGGCTGAGGCAAGTAATGAGATGATAAGAAAGATGTTTTCCGTGTTGCCCAAAGTGATGAAATCCGTGTTGCCCAAAGTGAGCGTCCAAAGTGTGTGGAGTGTGTGATTTCTGGATGTTGCCTGAAGTGATGCGTTTGGTGTTGCCCTAAGTGATGCGGGTGCCCTGACTCTTCCCACCTCTGCTGTTCCACCTGTCCATATTGTCGGAAGTTTGACTTCTAAACTTCCTTCGATAAATATAACTAACTATATATATATGACATTAAATACACAATGATATCAACTATATTACATCCTCTCCGAGGTGAGGTCGTGAAGTCGGTTTAAAAACGCCTGGAAGATTCTGGAAGTTGCATGAGAGGCTATGATCATCGAGCGAAGGAAAGTTCTAAGCAAAGCGCGCAAATTGGAGCACTGCTCATTGTTTGAGTACAGGTCAGATGTGCTCTTCGCAGAGCACATGCACACAACATATAGAATCAGACACAGCAAATGGAAAAGAACATGCTTAGAACATGTTAGCATGAGTCCATCCGTGTGAAGTATTTGGTCTCAAATTCCATATCAGGCGTGCCATGAGTCAGATTTTGATCATCTCACATAAATAAGTGGCCAATCATATCCAATCATAGATAGGTAAGCCTCGATCTCTCAGCAGTACGTTGAGCTTCGCTGCATCAATGTCAAAAGTTACCTCGATTTGCGGACCGCCCTTGGGCATCGGTGGCAAATGCTCGATAGCAAAGTCTCCCAAGAAGTGGTTCTCCTGCACCAAAACTGCATCTAGTGACACTCGTCGCAAGAATTCAGGAAAACTACACTACTGATAGTGCTGATGGTATTGACCTCCGGTTTCATTCTTATCATGCTTGCAAAATCCTCGTGCTAGCATTAACAGGAGACATGTATGAACATGCCCACATCATCGCATAATCAAGTCTCCATTTGCTTAATCCTGTACGGGTACATGCAATCCTGCACTGGCGGACAAAGGCGACCAATTCTTGCATTTGTACAGGTCATGTTTCATTCATAATGCGCAAAATTGGTTGAATTTTGTCATTACCGTAAATAGGCTGATACTGCTACCCGCTGGTGTCTTTCTGTCTGCTACTTTTGGGCATCTGGAGCACTTCGGCAGTGACTGGACAGCTAATAGCGCTTGATCGTGCTTGGTTGCGCTTGATGGCCTCGCAGCCTGTGATACAGAAGTTGCAGAGCAAGTCTCGTGTCAACTCAGTCGATTCAGTCCACTCATGTCTGGCGGCCATGGGCTGCCTACCTTGCATTTTTGAATGCCATCCTCGTCCGATATCTCTCAGAGCACCACTGAGCACCACAGCATCCACAGGCTCTCTTTTGTCCAGTAGAGTCGTTCTTTGCCTTTTGTGCCCAGTTTGGGTGGTCTTTACATGTTTTTACAGCACCAAATCCAACAGTTTCCGGTGTTGCTGTGCACCGTACACGTCTTTGTCACCAGGGCTTCCTGCCAAAATGTCGCGCTCGCAAGTGATCTTCAAAGCGCGGCTGGCGTCGTCACAGTACACACCAAGCACATTACGGCCCAGCATGGGCCCGACTTTGTCAATGTCAAGGCTGGGGCTTTGCTTTGCCAAGAGATAACCTGCTCGAAGCCCCTGAAAAAACAACGCCGAAATAAAAGCCGGAAAAAAAGCCCTGCATATCTGCCCAGAGCTTTTCAGCCAGGCCAAGTCATGCATCTATTTAATCTATTTGGTCAACCTGAGTCTTGTTCACCACAAGCACGGTGTATCGTGATGTGTAGCAATGTATCAAAGGGTTTTCGAGATTGAGGGCCTGAAATATCTGCTAATCCGACCAAGAAACCGTCATTGTCACCAAAAATGATGTCAAAAGTGATTTCATTGATTCCAGCATTCTTTGAACGCACAACACGAGCCAACTTGCCCAGCTTCTGACCGCAGCTCGAGCTCGAGGACGTGCAGGATCTCGTCCAATCTTTGTAAGCTTCCTCCAGGGAAACGACTGGGCCATCACCCCAACTCATCAGAGTTGGCTGAATTTGTTCAACTTCTTCAGCTTCTGCTCGCCAGAGTTTGATTGTGAACAAGTGTCGGAAGAGTTCGTCGTCTAGATCGACCAAATGCTGCAAAGTATATTCGGCAGCCATGGTTTCACATCGCCAACTGCTGGTATTGTTGCCTTTGAAACTGTCGGACACTTTCATCACTGCCAGGCGCGGCAAACCCTGGAGACCGGCAGATATGAAACGGATGGTAAGGCCCTCAGAAGATGACAAAGTGGAGACATAGTCCTTTGGGTTGGCAATTCACCGCATAGTCAAGTGGCTAAAGGGAGGTGACACTTAAGATACGCTTCTTCACCATATTTTGACAAGGCCAATAGCTGAAGGTCAGAAACCTGTGAAACAGTTCGTTACAAAGCACCAATCACGAGTCCTGAACATTTTGCTGAATGGCCGGCCACTGAGAGATGAATGCTGGATCACGTGTGCCGCAGACTGTGAGAAACCCGTCTTCGCATTGCAAGTCCTTGGATAAGGCCGGAGGATTCAACAGCGCCGTCCTGCAACCCGAAGGCGTTGCTGCGAAAGAAACAACCGGATAGGTGACCTAGGCAATTTTTGAATATTTTTGAATCAATACAAAGAGTCTTGATTCATCTTGATTCTTGCATGCAAAGCCAGGCAAAGAGTTCAAAAGCAAACACAAAGTCTTCCCATCCAGCTGGTGATCTGAAGGAGAGAAAGGAAATGCCAAATTTCCAGCAGTGGCGGTTCTTCCTTCGAATCCCCAATGCAACCTTGGCGAAACAGAAAAAAGGACACTAGCTGCCTTCGAAAGGCGAAGGATGTTTGAAAATATCGTCTCTGCATACCTCCACCGCAGCAACCCCGCCTAAGGGGCCTCAGGCTTCTGGACATCGGCAGAAACAATGCCAATTTTTTTTTCTTTTGCATAATTAATTAGTGAGACTGCAAACAGACCATTGCCGTCCCATGTCCACAAGCATCCACACAGAACCCAAAAACAAACTGCCGCTTTCACACGTGGTCCATCGTCTTCTCAATTGAGAACACGTACGTAGACGTGACGTGTTATTACATTCATCTATATTTTATATTCATGGATTCATGTCATGATGCCAGTAGTGTCATGTATATCTGCTCAGCTTAGGAGCAGCGACGCCCGAAGAAGCGCCAAATGCGATTTGTTACGATCCATGCTGCCACCGGAGACAATGATCACTATGCCAAGTTCTTCTTCTCCATCTCCCAAAGGCCGATCCTGTGCAAATCGGGATATTCACTGACATGTCTTGGTTGCAACGTACATGCTTTCGAGGCTTCTGTCTGACTGTGGCTGAAAGCAACATGCCCAAAATGCATCACAATCAAACAACATAGTTAGAATCGAAGGAAGTTTAGAAGTCA
>CAMXCT020000356.1:134226-139226 GCA_947184155.2 Cladocopium goreaui | reverse complement strand
ATAGACGACTCAGACTTGAACCTCCACACCGTTGATGCCATAAACAAAGCCATCTTGGGAACTCTCTTGGTGACTTCCGAGTTCGAGTTTCACCTACGACACATGTTCTGCAGCACACTGCATCTCAAGTCCAACTATGCAACTTTCTAAATCCGTATAATTCACAGGATTGACGAGGGAGGTCGTGGATTTTGACAATGAAACTCATCTCAAAAAATGCTGCTCAAGGGTAGCTCAGGAAAACACGGCCGGTTTGCATTGATTTGCACTTCGAACACGTCAAAGACCACAAACATGAACGGTGCCTTTTCAATAGCATCCTCATTTGGTACTCGGTTACCCACAGGTTGGACAGTCATGGCATCATCATCAAATGCCCACAGTTTGCTTTGCGGCCAAGCCACTGATTGGGGTCCAAGCATCCTAGCTCCTTCCAACTTCACTGCTGGAGCCACGCGTGCCAGTTCGGTGCCCAAGACTTCTACAACAGAGGGACTGATGGCAGTAAAGGTAGACTGCCTGAATTTGATTGAATTTCTGCGCAGCCGTGGCCCGAAAGAGAGGTGTACGGTTCAAAAGGCCGAATGAAGCAAGGATAAATCGGGGAAATGCTGTGGAAATGAAGCATGGAGGGAATGAATGCGTCAAGCACCAATGCAGAAAGTTGCTTTGTTTTCAGAACGCCACCAGGTAGTCCAAAACAATGAGGATGGCTCTTCTCATAAAGCCTGCTACCAAAACGACTTTCTTCGCAACGCGTGAAGGGTTGCAAGATGGCAGCCAAACATGGTGAAAAGTATACACGCAGGGTAAGCCATGATAGTCTTGCAAACCCATCAAATTGCGGGACAACCTCCTAGACGTTGGCACCTTGAAAATGGCTAAGTTTCTTTTCTGCTGAGGACAGCTTAGGTGCCCTACCAGCCAGAACTTGGTGACTCTGTCGCATGACACACACGCACACACACACACACGCAAAGAACATCTGAGTTCCGAGCTAAGCCTACTTCCATTCGACTGGGAAACGCAGCGTTGCCTTTATATACTTGCTGTTGTCTTGGCTGTGAATATATATATATAATATATATATCTCTCTCTCTCTCTCAAAGTGACAACATGATTCCTCGTGCTACTCTCGCCGCACTCTTCTCTTTTTAACACCTTCTGCCTTCCAGTCTGTCCGGTTCACCTGCTATCCTCAGGTTTGCTTTGGATCGGTCACTGTGTGACATGCGCGTAGCCGCAGACCAGTTTCATCGCCTGGTTAGAGCTGCCTGGTCACCCCAGGCTGGAACCTGCTTTTACAGGTATCACCCGTCATCTAGTAAAAGAAAGGTGAATGTTCTCGCCAGGAGAATATCCCCTGAAAGAGGTTATGCGCTCGCCTGCCCCAGCAGGCACCCTCTCCTAGGCGGGCTTCTCCACGGGAGGCTGGCTCTTAGGGTTGGGTGGGTGGGGAAAGAAAAGCAATGAATGCTATTTTGGTTCAACTCCAACTTGAGCCAAAATGATAGCATTCATTGGCTCACTTAAAGATGATACATGCACACCCAAAGCCTGCCAAGCTCAATGCATGAATACATCTCAAAGTGGCAACATGATTCCTCGTGCTACCCTCGCCGCACTCTTCTCTTTTTAGCACCTTCTGCCTTCGAGTCTGTCCGGTTCACTTGCTATCCTCAGGTTTGCTTTGGATCGGTCACTGTGTGACATGCGCGTAGCCGCAGACCAGTTTCATCGCCTGGTCAGAGCTGCCTGGTCACCCCAGGCTGGAACTTGCTTTTACAGGTATATCACCCAACGCACTACTACACCCAAAGCACTAGAGGAATTTAAAGGTGAGGATGACTGCAATGAAAAGCAAATGGAAAAAGATTGTGGGGAGGTACGACGAACAGAAGCAGAAACCATGGCAGCGCCACCGTGGATTATCAAAACCTAATCTACTGATGTCGTCTGCCCAATTGCTCTTGCTCTGAACGTATTCCCAGTAACCCTGGGTGCGCAAGGCGAAGAGGGCAAGATGGATTAGGCGACCGAGCTTTGCTAGGTCAGGATTTCTAGAGCGCCCTCTCACCAAGGTCATCACAGCAGCCACATTGTCCAAAAACCCGAGGCCTTGACACTTACGATAAGAGTCAGGCCGTTCGATCAGGGCGTACAGCACCATCGAAAGTTCAAGCTGCGCAATGTGTGTTTCTGCTGGTTGCCAGAGGGTTTGAAGCTCTTCGCAATTGGTCGCAGCAAAACTGAGACGAGTTTGAGATCCGTCCGGTTGGAAAAAGATGAGGTGGAATCCACCAGATCCAGGGTTGTCAGCTTCGACAGCAGCGTCTGATGCCGCCAAAAATCAATGTTGCTGCAAAGCAAAAATTGAAGATTCGCGTTTGGGCTCAAAGCGCATCACTGCTTCGATCACCTCGAAGCATGCTTCAATCTCAGGTGTCACCACTGCTGTCGCCTTCTCTTGGCGAGCTTTGATAGCCATGAGACCACCGTAGCCTACTCGGCCGTAGATGCCCTGCCCCAAGAAGTTGGCAATGTTGTGCAACTTTGAGGCAGTTCCGCGTGTGAACTTCCCAGTTGTTCTGGCGGTGGAGATCATATCTGTGACTTTGTCATGAAGGCGAGCTCGTGCCCAGAACTTGACAAAGCCGGTACTGTTGATGTCGGCCAGATCGTGTGTCAGGCACAGGCAGGTTCCGGTACTCTGCATAGATTGTTTCTTGTCGGCAGCAAAGGGGGAGCCAATCAGAGTGCATAGTTGGTTCACTGCCCATTGGCCTCATCCTTTGGATCTGAGGTCCGTGATTGTAGCGTCGTCGAAGTAGAGGGATACCAAAACTCTGCACAAGCTCCTGGACAGTGCTTCCGCTAACCTGGAGAACCTGTTGAATGAAGTCACCGCTAGGGGGAGGCCGAAGAGCAGACCAGAGTACACCTGGTATGCAGGTGCTTGCCATCCATCGTGGAACCAGAACAGCGCGGAGTCCAAACTCTCTTGCAAAGACATAGGGCAGTAGCGGTACGCTGATGGTAAGTCTTCCTGGCCTGTCTCCCAGGCATCATGAAGGCAGAATTCTTGGATCTCCTCCTCAGACCATAGGTGCATAACCAGGCTGATATGCTAGTGAGCTTGTTGGCATCTCAGGATCGTTCTGATTGTCCACCAGCGTCCCCATTGTCAAGGACATGCTGCTTGCCTGAGCTCTGGGTAATGGCGCGTCTGGGGATCAAATGGTGGGCTTGCCCTGCAACGTGGGAGAGAAAGTGGCGTGCAGAAGCCATTGGCGGCGTCCTCCAATGATGGTTGCAGCCGGAACGCATCATCCTTTCCAGGTTTCAGCTGGTTAAGGATCTTCTGGTTGTGTTCTTCCCAACCCTCCAACACTTCCGGCATGCCAATGCGACGTGCTGGTTGTTGTGGAAAGACCCCATAGGCGTATCCAACTGCTGGCAACCCTTTCACCACTGGCCACTCTGGAGATCGTCGCGTCAGCAGGGCGAACCTCTGGTGGGAATCGCATCTTGTAGCGCCGCCAGAACTGCTGCTTGGTGTCCCTCAACTCGGTCTCCCCGAGCATGGTATCCAAGTCAGACAGGGCAACGATCTTCGAGCGGCCTTGCTCTACCTGGCGGTAGTAAAGAACCACCGCTGCCCATGCACGGCGCACTCGAGCCATCATCAGCAAGGCTTTGTCCCCCAAGCCCAACTTACCTATCCAGGTCTCGATGGCTTGCTCGGATGCCCACAAAAAACAAAATTCTTGGAGGCTCCCTATGCCCAATCGGAGCAAGGCCTCAACCACCCCATCATCCAACCCGAAGTTGTCACCCAACTTTTTAAGGATTTCCTGGGGGTACCCTTTTCCAGTGGGACTTTGCCCGTTTCCATGACACCCCTCTGTCTACTGCCTGCAGGGATCCCTTCCTTGGATTGAAAACTGCGCCTCGGGTCTCCCCCGTATGAGCTGCTCAGCAGGCCTGACACTATCGGTACTTGGCAGGGCTGTCAAAGGGGAAAGGAAAAACTACAAACATTGCTTCGCTGCTAGTTCTCTCTACACTGCGTGAGTTTACCCACATGAGTATGGCACATGTCATGCTGGCTCACCGGATGTGAAGTTGTCTCCCAACCCCATCACACATGCTGAACCTAAGTGGTTTCTGGTCGCCCCAGGAACAAATGCCGTCTCAGACATGAAAACCTAAGAAGATTTACCAGTAAAGAAAAATTCAAGAAACATTTTCCACACTTCACAATGTCACTGCTGCGTCTTGCAGGCAGGATGTAAGCGCTTATCCGAGCCCCGAGCTGATGAATTTGGCTCTCCTTAGCCGGAACGGGCTATGCAGCTAAATCAGCGCTATAGCCAAAAATTCGGCAGGATCAGGTCTATGCCGGCGGCCACCACGAGGTGCTCGGCGGAGGCATTGGTCACAGCAAGGACGCTCCCATGCCAAGGCCTCGAAGACATCTGTGGCGGTGTACGGGTTGACAAGGCGCTTTGCCTTCCCGTCGGCCTGCAAGTGTTGGCACAAGGTCGTGCCGGCTTCCACAATCACATGGGTGCTCGACTTGTCGGTGGCTGCAAAGCCCTGTGGCTCAGGGTGCATGGTGCCTACCACCGTCTCCTGCCGAGCCTTCTGAAGCCACTTGCCCTTCCCTTGGTCCTTGAGCACCTTGTGGAGTTCTGTCCCACGACGTGCTTCGATGTACTTGTTCGCCGTCTCAGTGGATTCACCTGCCAGCAACGCTCGACACAGAGGACCGCCAAGAAAGCACCACGGTGGCGTCCCTTGATGCAGTGGATGAGGACGTTGTCACCATTCCACACTGTGTTCTTGACTGCTGGCCAGACATCAGTCCACTGCTCGGAGCGTTCATAGCTGTATGCTGCTGTTTCAGGTCCATGTGGGAAGCAGCAGATCTGCAGGGCCATTGTTGGGAACTTGCGCACCGTCTGCTGGATTGGCAGGCCGGCCAGGAAAATCTTGCC
>CAMXCT020000356.1:132200-134126 GCA_947184155.2 Cladocopium goreaui | reverse complement strand
CCACCCTTGTTCCCAGCATCAATGACGCTTTTGTCCCTCCACCCCCCCAACCAAACCCTAAATAGCTGAGTCAAGTGATGATTTAAGTCCATGGATCCCACCCTTGTTCCCAGCATCAATGACGCTTTTGTCCACCCCCACCCCCCCAACCAAACCCTAAATGGCTGAGTCAAGTGATGATTTAAGTCCATGGATCCCACCCTTGTTCCCAGCATCAATGACGCTTTTGTCCCCCCACCCCCCCAACCAAACCCTAAATGGCTGAGGCAAGTAATGAGATGATAAGAAAGATGTTTTCCGTCATGCCCAAAGTGATGAAATCCGTGTTGCCCAAAGTGAGCGTCCAAAGTGTGTGGAGTGTGTGATTTCTGGATGTTGCCTGAAGTGATGCGTTTGGTGTTGCCCTAAGTGATGCGGGTGCCCTGACTCTTCCCACCTCTGCTGTTCCACCTGTCCATATTGTCGGAAGTTTGACTTCTAAACTTCCTTCGATAAATATAACTAACTATATATATATATGACATTAAATACACAATGATATCAACTATATTACATCCTCTCCGAGGTGAGGTCGTGAAGTCGGTTTAAAAACGCCTGGAAGATTCTGGAAGACAGAAAGACACCAGCGGGTAGCAGTATCAGCCTATTTACGGTAATGACAAAATTCAACCAATTTTGCGCATTATGAATGAAACATGACCTGTACAAATGCAAGAATTGGTCGCCTTTGTCCGCCAGTGCAGGATTGCATGTACCCGTACAGGATTAAGCAAATGGAGACTTGATTATGCGATGATGTGGGCATGTTCATACATGTCTCCTGTTAATGCTAGCACGAGGATTTTGCAAGCATGATAAGAATGAAACCGGAGGTCAATACTATCAGCACCTGGTACATCTGGAGCACTTCGGCAGTGACTGGACAGCTAATAGCGCTTGATCGTGCTTGGTTGCGCTTGATGGCCTCGCAGCCTGTGATACAGAAGTTGCAGAGCAAGTCTCGTGTCAACTCAGTCGATTCAGTCCACTCATGTCTGGCGGCCATGGGCTGCCTACCTTGCATTTTTGAATGCCATCCTCGTCCGATATCTCTCAGAGCACCACTGAGCACCACAGCATCCACAGGCTCTCTTTTGTCCAGTAGAGTCGTTCTTTGCCTTTTGTGCCCAGTTTGGGTGGTCTTTACATGTTTTTACAGCACCAAATCCAACAGTTTCCGGTGTTGCTGTGCACCGTACACGTCTTTGTCACCAGGGCTTCCTGCCAAAATGTCGCGCTCGCAAGTGATCTTCAAAGCGCGGCTGGCGTCGTCACAGTACACACCAAGCACATTACGGCCCAGCATGGGCCCGACTTTGTCAATGTCAAGGCTGGGGCTTTGCTTTGCCAAGAGATAACCTGCTCGAAGCCCCTGAAAAAACAACGCCGAAATAAAAGCCGGAAAAAAAGCCCTGCATATCTGCCCAGAGCTTTTCAGCCAGGCCAAGTCATGCATCTATTTAATCTATTTGGTCAACCTGAGTCTTGTTCACCACAAGCACGGTGTATCGTGATGTGTAGCAATGTATCAAAGGGTTTTCGAGATTGAGGGCCTGAAATATCTGCTAATCCGACCAAGAAACCGTCATTGTCACCAAAAATGATGTCAAAAGTGATTTCATTGATTCCAGCATTCTTTGAACGCACAACACGAGCCAACTTGCCCAGCTTCTGACCGCAGCTCGAGCTCGAGGACGTGCAGGATCTCGTCCAATCTTTGTAAGCTTCCTCCAGGGAAACGACTGGGCCATCACCCCAACTCATCAGAGTTGGCTGAATTTGTTCAACTTCTTCAGCTTCTGCTCGCCAGAGTTTGATTGTGAACAAGTGTCGGAAGAGTTCGTCGTCTAGATCGACCAAATGCTGCAAAGTATATTCGGCAGCCAT
>CAMXCT020000356.1:64700-127200 GCA_947184155.2 Cladocopium goreaui | reverse complement strand
TCGGTCACTGTGTGACATGCGCGTAGCCGCAGACCAGTTTCATCGCCTGGTTAGAGCTGCCTGGTCACCCCAGGCTGGAACCTGCTTTTACAGGTATCACCCGTCATCTAGTAAAAGAAAGGTGAATGTTCTCGCCAGGAGAATATCCCCTGAAAGAGGTTATGCGCTCGCCTGCCCCAGCAGGCACCCTCTCCTAGGCGGGCTTCTCCACGGGAGGCTGGCTCTTAGGGTTGGGTGGGTGGGGAAAGAAAAGCAATGAATGCTATTTTGGTTCAACTCCAACTTGAGCCAAAATGATAGCATTCATTGGCTCACTTAAAGATGATACATGCACACCCAAAGCCTGCCAAGCTCAATGCATGAATACATCTCAAAGTGGCAACATGATTCCTCGTGCTACCCTCGCCGCACTCTTCTCTTTTTAGCACCTTCTGCCTTCGAGTCTGTCCGGTTCACTTGCTATCCTCAGGTTTGCTTTGGATCGGTCACTGTGTGACATGCGCGTAGCCGCAGACCAGTTTCATCGCCTGGTCAGAGCTGCCTGGTCACCCCAGGCTGGAACTTGCTTTTACAGGTATATCACCCAACGCACTACTACACCCAAAGCACTAGAGGAATTTAAAGGTGAGGATGACTGCAATGAAAGGCAAATGGAAAAAGATTGTGGGGAGGTACGACGAACAGAAGCAGAAACCATGGCAGCGCCACCGTGGATTATCAAAACCTAATCTACTGATGTCATCTGCCCAATTGCTCTTGCTCTGAACGTATTCCCAGTAACCCTGGGTGCGCAAGGCGAAGAGGGCAAGATGGATTAGGCGACCGAGCTTTGCTAGGTCAGGATTTCTAGAGCGCCCTCTCACCAAGGTCATCACAGCAGCCACATTGTCCAAAAACCCGAGGCCTTGACACTTACGATAAGAGTCAGGCCGTTCGATCAGGGCGTACAGCACCATCGAAAGTTCAAGCTGCGCAATGTGTGTTTCTGCTGGTTGCCAGAGGGTTTGAAGCTCTTCGCAATTGGTCGCAGCAAAACTGAGACGAGTTTGAGATCCGTCCGGTTGGAAAAAGATGAGGTGGAATCCACCAGATCCAGGGTTGTCAGCTTCGACAGCAGCGTCTGATGCCGCCAAAAATCAATGTTGCTGCAAAGCAAAAATTGAAGATTCGCGTTTGGGCTCAAAGCGCATCACTGCTTCGATCACCTCGAAGCATGCTTCAATCTCAGGTGTCACCACTGCTGTCGCCTTCTCTTGGCGAGCTTTGATAGCCATGAGACCACCGTAGCCTACTCGGCCGTAGATGCCCTGCCCCAAGAAGTTGGCAATGTTGTGCAACTTTGAGGCAGTTCCGCGTGTGAACTTCCCAGTTGTTCTGGCGGTGGAGATCATATCTGTGACTTTGTCATGAAGGCGAGCTCGTGCCCAGAACTTGACAAAGCCGGTACTGTTGATGTCGGCCAGATCGTGTGTCAGGCACAGGCAGGTTCCGGTACTCTGCATAGATTGTTTCTTGTCGGCAGCAAAGGGGGAGCCAATCAGAGTGCATAGTTGGTTCACTGCCCATTGGCCTCATCCTTTGGATCTGAGGTCCGTGATTGTAGCGTCGTCGAAGTAGAGGGATACCAAAACTCTGCACAAGCTCCTGGACAGTGCTTCCGCTAACCTGGAGAACCTGTTGAATGAAGTCACCGCCAGGGGGAGGCCGAAGAGCAGACCAGAGTACACCTGGTATGCAGGTGCTTGCCATCCATCGTGGAACCAGAACAGCGCGGAGTCCAAACTCTCTTGCAAAGACATAGGGCAGTAGCGGTACGCTGATGGTAAGTCTTCCTGGCCTGTCTCCCAGGCATCATGAAGGCAGAATTCTTGGATCTCCTCCTCAGACCATAGGTGCATAACCAGGCTGATATGCTAGTGAGCTTGTTGGCATCTCAGGATCGTTCTGATTGCCCACCAGCGTCCCCATTGTCAAGGACATGCTGCTTGCCTGAGCTCTGGGTAATGGCGCGTCTGGGGATCAAATGGTGGGCTTGCCCTGCAACGTGGGAGAGAAAGTGGCGTGCAGAAGCCATTGGCGGCGTCCTCCAATGATGGTTGCAGCCGGAACGCATCATCCTTTCCAGGTTTCAGCTGGTTAAGGATCTTCTGGTTGTGTTCTTCCCAACCCTCCAACACTTCCGGCATGCCAATGCGACGTGCTGGTTGTTGTGGAAAGACCCCATAGGCGTATCCAACTGCTGGCAACCCTTTCACCACTGGCCACTCTGGAGATCGTCGCGTCAGCAGGGCGAACCCCTGGTGGGAATCGCATCTTGTAGCGCCGCCAGAACTGCTGCTTGGTGTCCCTCAACTCGGTCTCCCCGAGCATGGTATCCAAGTCAGACAGGGCAACGATCTTCGAGCGGCCTTGCTCTACCTGGCGGTAGTAAAGACCCACCGCTGCCCATGCACGGCGCACTCGAGCCATCATCAGCAAGGCTTTGTCCCCCAAGCCCAACTTACCTATCCAGGTCTCGATGGCTTGCTCGGATGCCCACAAAAAACAAAATTCTTGGAGGCTCCCTATGCCCAATCGGAGCAAGGCCTCAACCACCCCATCATCCAACCCGAAGTTGTCACCCAACTTTTTAAGGATTTCCTGGGGGTACCCTTTTCCAGTGGGACTTTGCCCGTTTCCATGACACCCCTCTGTCTACTGCCTGCAGGGATCCCTTCCTTGGATTGAAAACTGCGCCTCGGGTCTCCCCCGTATGAGCTGCTCAGCAGGCCTGACACTATCGGTACTTGGCAGGGCTGTCAAAGGGGAAAGGAAAAACTACAAACATTGCTTCGCTGCTAGTTCTCTCTACACTGCGTGAGTTTACCCACATGAGTATGGCACATGTCATGCTGGCTCACCGGATGTGAAGTTGTCTCCCAACCCCATCACACATGCTGAACCTAAGTGGTTTCTGGTCGCCCCAGGAACAAATGCCGTCTCAGACATGAAAACCTAAGAAGATTTACCAGTAAAGAAAAATTCAAGAAACATTTTCCACACTTCACAATGTCACTGCTGCGTCTTGCAGGCAGGATGTAAGCGCTTATCCGAGCCCCGAGCTGATGAATTTGGCTCTCCTTAGCCGGAACGGGCTATGCAGCTAAATCAGCGCTATAGCCAAAAATTCGGCAGGATCAGGTCTATGCCGGCGGCCACCACGAGGTGCTCGGCGGAGGCATTGGTCACAGCAAGGACGCTCCCATGCCAAGGCCTCGAAGACATCTGTGGCGGTGTACGGGTTGACAAGGCGCTTTGCCTTCCCGTCGGCCTGCAAGTGTTGGCACAAGGTCGTGCCGGCTTCCACAATCACATGGGTGCTCGACTTGTCGGTGGCTGCAAAGCCCTGTGGCTCAGGGTGCATGGTGCCTACCACCGTCTCCTGCCGAGCCTTCTGAAGCCACTTGCCCTTCCCTTGGTCCTTGAGCACCTTGTGGAGTTCTGTCCCACGACGTGCTTCGATGTACTTGTTCGCCGTCTCAGTGGATTCACCTGCCAGCAACGCTCGACACAGAGGACCGCCAAGAAAGCACCACGGTGGCGTCCCTTGATGCAGTGGATGAGGACGTTGTCACCATTCCACACTGTGTTCTTGACTGCTGGCCAGACATCAGTCCACTGCTCGGAGCGTTCATAGCTGTATGCTGCTGTTTCAGGTCCATGTGGGAAGCAGCAGATCTGCAGGGCCATTGTTGGGAACTTGCGCACCGTCTGCTGGATTGGCAGGCCGGCCAGGAAAATCTTGCCGCCTTTGCGGGATGTCCAGACACAAGTTGGGGCCTGAGCTGTGCCTGTACCAACCCCCAATCTCACCTCGATGGAGGTCGAGCTGGGCTCCAGACTGCTTACTCCTGCTCCTTTTGGCACCTTTGGCCACAGCGCCTGACTTGCTCTTCGGCTTGCCATCTGGTTCTGCTTTGGCTGCAGCTGCTGCTTTGGTGGCGCCTTCTGTCCTCGGCAGGTCTTGGGGGCAGCCACCGCTTTGGCCCTCTTTGTGGCTGCGCATCACCTCAACTACCTCGTCGTCAGTGGCGTTGTCGGCAGCCGTCTTCCTGGCGAACTGTACCTTGTCACCCAAGGCTGCAGGCACCAAAGTTGCAGAAGGCTTCGGTGACTGGCGCTGGTGTAGCTGCCATCACTGCCCTGTTGATCCGGCAGATGCCAGCCCTATGCTTCCCTCCGCAGGCTCGACCCGATTGTTGGAGAATGGCGTGTGCTCCAAAAGGGCAATCAGGGGTTGGGGCACTCGTCCGTCTGAAAGTTTGGGCAGGGAAGTTTCCCATTCTTCAAGGTTGCAGTCGCCACCTTGCCTCCCATCCCAGATGAGCTGGTATCTTGGGAGACGGAGCAGCCTCTGCTTCTTTCCGAGCCTTCTCAGCAAAGTCCACAAACTGCTGTGACAGCTTGAGGCGCTTCCTGACATCGAAGAACTTCTGTGAGGAGGCCCAAATGGGTGGCGGTCTTGGCGCAGCAGTCGCTCGGCTTCGGCCAAGCCATGCGCCTTGGCTTTGTCCAGCCATTTGCCCCACATCCGGCTGGTCGCCTTTGTTCTGCCAGTCGCCGAGGCCGTTAGCTCTTCCGGCCGGCTCCCCCAAAAAGCTGAGCCAGCGTGGGGGCCATGCGTCGGCATGGGTATGTGGTGATCTCCCCTGGGTTGTCTTGGAGGACCGCCAACTCGCTTTGCATGGACCCTTGGGGCTCCAGGATTGTGCAAGGGCGGCCTTCATCCGAGAAGCACAAGCCCGACACCCTTTGCCTGGCTGGGGGCAAGTGTCCTGTGGGCTTCCAAGACTTCCTTCGCCCAGAAGAAGCCGCCAAAGAAGCAGGCTGGGATGAGGTAGTCAAAGCCATCTCTGTTGTGTTTCTGCTTCCCCTTTCTGGCAGCGGCAGTGGAGAAAGGCTGCTGTCAACCTCCTTGACTCAAAACGGGTAATGTGGGTATAGCGGGGGCATCCGAAGGCTATCATCCACGAAGCTAGAAGCACCGTCCAACGTTCGTCACCAACGGAGTGGAGCTCGACGATTAAATCTTCGAGGGCCTTGATGAGTGGTTATACTAAGGGCCTGACCACGAGGCCCAATCGCCCTGGGTGCGACAGGCACCTGTAGGTTGCTCAGATCCATCTCCTGCCTTGCGTCCTTCACTCGGAGCGCGAGGCGTCCGTCGAGATACCTGCAGGCTTGTAGGACCCCATGCCCTGGAAGCCCATTGATACGCTTTTGGATGGCCTCGCTGTAGTTCTTGTCCACATTGATGGTCTTGGGCTTCCGCTTGTAGATCGTCTTTTTGACGGGGCGCTGCAGGGCATGCAGGACCCTTAGGGTTGCCTTCAACTGCCCGCTGTGCTGCGATCTGCCGGAGGGAATCAGCTGCATTCCAACCTTGTGCAGGGTCACCCCCTGACGAGGAGGAAGTGGCTGCCTGTGCAGCGCAGTACACTTTGCCACCTGATGCCATGGCAGTGCACCCTAACTGAGAGTAGAAAGATGCTGCGGTAACCGCCTCACTCATACATTCATGGGTCCACCAGCATCTTCCGACGCTCCCCACAGCGGCTGCACTTCTGCCTCCATGTGTGCAGGAGCTGCAGAGCCACATTGGCTGTCCCCAAACGTAGTGTGCCACTGCTTTGGCTCCCAAAGCCAGCCGCACAGGGCACGATGTGCTCTGGCTCCAGGTGCTCCCCAAGCTGTCCAGCGTCGGCCGTGGGGCAGGTGCGCCAACTTTCGCAAAGTTCGCCCAGGTCCAGCTGCCCAGCGTCACCCGCTGCACAGCGGAGTTGTAGGCCGTACATGTCCTGAGGCACGAGGTCAGTGGCAGTGGTCGGGCTGCTGTAAGCCGCAAGGAGGAGGAGGAGGAGGTCCAGCTTCTCCTGATGCCTGATGCTTGTAGTAAAAGTCCCAAGCGTCCCCCGGCTGCACATCAGGCGGAATGATGACACCGCGGCTGCTCCAGAGCCCCAACCAGGGGAACTTGAACCCTCCAAGGTGTGCTGCGCAACGCTGACAATCTCCCGTGCAACAAGGCATCTTGACCAAAGAAGGGAACAATTCGGATCCACGGGTTGTTGGCATGACGAAGGGAGAATGCCTAATCTCAACAGCACGTGTATGCAGCCAGGTCGTGGCCCTCGCGTGCCAGCCTCTCCACATGCTGCTTGAACTCCAGGAAAGCTGCTGCGTGGAGGATATTGGCCTCAGTAGCAGCAGGGATATCAATCCCAGGTAGCTTACGCAGCATGCGAGGTCACCCCTCGCGACACACCAGGTCACCCCTGGAATGATCAAGGTCTAGAAAGGTCACCCCTAACCAGAAAGAAAGCAATGAATGCTATTTTGGTTCAACGCCCGGTTCAACTCCAACTTGAGCCAACATGATAGCATTCATTGGCTCACTTAAAGATGATACATGCATGCCAAGCTCAATGCATGAATATATATCATATATATCACACACACACACACATATATATATATATATACATCGGACATCTACAGTGCTGTATCAAACAAATCCCGGCTTGACAGAGTCATCCCGGCACACGCACATACAAAATTGCTTTCTTCGCGTCATCCCCGCCCTTACACACTATTCTGACTTCTGACATGCCATCTGAAGTATTTATACCATGTGTATTCTGATATTCTATGTGACATTTTTTGTGGCATATACTCTGACATTCTGTCCGAGATTCTTTCTGCCATCCTATCTGGCATTTTATATCTGGCATTTATTCTGGCATTCTATTCGAAATTTATCTGGCATTCTCTCTGACATGGCCACTGAGATCGGCGCTCGCGGTTAAGGTCCGGCAGTGCCCACTGATATCTGGAGTTCCCTGTTGGGGGAAGAAGGAAGGAAGGAGGAAGAAGGAAGGAGGAAGGAAGGAGGAAGAAGATGTCGAGTCAATTCTGATAAAATATAGAGGTCCTCACCTGGCAGGTGGGGAAAAACATGAAATTCGAAAGCTGTTGAGCACAGTACTTGTTTGTATCAATGTTAACTCATCAACAGTTTGAGAAGCTAAGTCGACCAGTGTATCCTTGCAGAGAAAGGAGCGTGTGCGCAGAAATACTCATAGGTGTGGCGCGTCTCTTTTCGTTGGGGGCCCAGAACCGCGCGGCGCCATCAGGATACAGCTCAGCAGCCAAACAGTCCTTGGTGGAAGGATGAGAGTAAGCCACGCTGCAAGTACTTCATCACATCATGAGCATATCAACATGTGCGATATAACATGATATATCTTGTATAGTATTACTTTTGCTGAATTTAGTAGACTTGGGAGATCCCACTGAACATCCAAAAATCAGGAATCTCTTGCGAACAGGTCTCAGAGCCGCTCCCAGGCGTTGTGGCAATTGCACCACACTCCAGGATTTTTGCGGCGTGGAGTGCGATAGCTGCTGGGAAGCCTCTACGCACAGGTTCAGCAGCAAAAAGGGCAGGGTCATACGCACGTCCGCAGAGTACCTGCACAGGAGATCGAAGATAATCGAAGGGAGGGGGATGTGCCATGATGCTGCCATGCGGTTTACATGCTGAAAACCAAAGCCTGAAAGATTCTTTGATTTCGAATTGCTACCGTGTGCGCTTGCGAGTTATAACTTAAGTGTAGAACATGCAATCAGCCGGGGAACAAAGATACTCAAATAAACCCATCGTTCTGCCAACATATAAACAGTTCTTTCCTCTTACAGCACAGCAGGTTTTGTTCCCACGTATTGATCACTTGTTGCACCTCAGTAGCACCCACCTCCAACAATCATGAATGGCGCCGAGGTTCAATGTCACTGTGCGGAAGTGCTGACATGATTGGTTCCAAGCCCATTTGTGCAACGACTACCTAAGGTTTGAAACGGAGGAGGTAAACACCTTCCAGCTGCTGCGGTACGATCAAATTCTTCCAAATGATTTCTCAAGAGCCTCATCATTCACAATGGTTTCCCATGTATGTATACAATAATCAATATTTCTGTTTGTCCCTATTTTGATACTGTAAATCTACAATTACACACTCATTCCTATAGCCGCTATATAATATATATATAATTATATATATATATATATGTCATGTGCTAGTTTCATTCATTATGGACGAAAACTTTAGCACATATGTATTCTACTTCTGCACGCCCTCCGGCAAGGTATTTCTTTCTGGCCCCGTGTGCCTCTGGATAGCTCAGTTGTGCCACAATCAAAAGCGAAAAACAATGAAGCACATGGAAAGCTACAGAGTTTGACGCTGCCAAGGTTTCTTTTGAAACATTGGGCATAGGTCCCAAGGGCGTCAGCGATCTGCCTTCCAATATGCCAAGATCAAGAATCTCGCCTGATCAATGGGGACATGGGGGCAAACGTAACAAAGCTGCTCGCCTGCTCGATTCTGTGTGTGTGTGTGTAGCACCTTGTGTTTCACATTTCTCTAGCCTTTGGAAGCTTTGGACAAGTCATAAAGTGCTCAAAGAAAAGGTGCCAATGTCAATTCCACCAAGAGGCTGGTGATTGTAGCGAGGGTTGGCTCGGGCAGGTGGTGCACCATCATTTGCCGCAAAGCATTTGCTAGTATCAGGACCTGATTGTTCGTGCCGCAACCACCAGCTGAGCCTACCACCAGTTTGCACGGATGTCCTGCTCGGATTTGCTTCCCCATACCTTCGACTATGATCTGAAGATCTCGCAAAACATGTTCCAGCGATGTAAAAGAGCTGCGAGATGCTAGGTAATAAGGACCTGGGTCAATGGATCCAGCATCTACTGCAATGAGATCGAATCTTGCTTGGTCCAAAGCAGCATCGAAGGACGCTTTGGGAAATCCGTAGCCCAAAATCGCAGTTGGAGCTAAAATCCTGAAGACACCGAAGACGCCTGATGCGTTGTCTTGCGATGTGTAGTACCTCCTTGCCAAAGGCACCACAGGACGGAGTTGATGCGCTGATCTCAAGGTCTTCTCCCAATACGCAGCTTGCCAAGCAAAGCGCCTAATGCAACATCTCATCTCCATTGAATGGAACGAAGCGAGAATGATAAGCCAGAACAGGACTCAACCATTGGAGCTCCGGCCGCCCAGTTTACATCACTATCTTGGCAAGCACTGTGTATATTCCCTGCACGAGCAGAAGATACTGAAGGTGAGAAGCTTGAAGGATTTGTGCAACATGCGTTTGCACAAATGCTGACCATATCTGTGTATAATCATTATATATAATCAGTAAGCATCGCAATGAATGTGGATCCAGAGATTTGAGCTTATGTTGGCCACATTCACATGACTGTGATCTTGCGGTTGTTGGGTGAGGTGGCAAGTGTATAGGACATTTCAGCAATATCTTCAACTGTACAAAGGTCAGTAAAAAGTGGCTATGAATGATAAGACCTTGGCTCTTAGACCCTGTCCACAAACTTAGTCGTGACCAACTTGGAAGCAAGGCAGGATTTTCAAGAGGCGAGTTCTGACTGTTTGATCATGTTGTAGTGCCAAACAGCCAAACAACATACACAACATTTACTGCACCTGTTGCAGTTTTGAAGGCGTTCTGGTCCCTAACGCTACCACGTTGCCGAACCATGATCCTGCAACATCCTGCAACTTCCTGCAACTTCCTGCAACATGTCGTTCAACTCTGCCAAATCTGGATGATATAATTCCAAATTCATTCCCAGTCCTGGCAAAAGGAGGCCTGACCCTCAAAGATCCGCAGCTTGACGCTCGACTGGAAATCCGAATGGGTGGTCAATGTCACGGTGCGCTTGGTGGGAATGGTAGTGTTGCGCTCCTGACAAATAGGGACGTTGCAGCACAAAACAGCACATGCGATCAGAGATGAAGTTGGCTACTGGGAAGGTAAGGTGATGCCTTTGTTCTCAGATCAAATTTGGAAACTAGGAAGACCGGGACCACTTAACACAAAAATCAGTGATCACACAATTTATGAAAACTTAGGCGCCTATTTCAGGAAGTACCAAGGCTTTTCTCTGTAGCACATCTCTTGGCAAAGTTAAAGCAGCAGCTACCAACCTTGTGATATCTCTGAAACGATCCCCGCATGCATTCCTACAACAATCCGAGCCCAGCATAATCTACAAAACCAAGCATCGATGACGCGCGTCATGGCACCATTGGCGGATTCAAATCCAATTGACAACGGTGTCACATCCAGCCTGAATATGTCACAGAAGGCACAACACTGTCGCAGCCGCTCTGCAATTTCACAGCCCAGAATTCAAACAACATAATTTTGATTCGGCTCCGACATACGGGGCCGAAAGATGACCCCGACACAAGAGGCCAACATTCTGGATCTAGCTTTCTTATCTGCATACTCAAGGGTGCTGGACTTCTATTTCCACTTGTTGCCTTTAGTACAGCGTTACGTCATGCATCAAGGAAACCCTTCCTTGACTTTGAACACCATCTTCCCTTAAAGCCTCAGCCTCACACACTCGAACCGACAGTATATGGCATGCATGGGCATCCAGTCTGACTATATGTGGATGAACCATGTAGCATTTACCGTCTTGTCTGTGTATCACGTCATATCCCTTTTGGCATTGTCGACAGTACGCGTCGCTATCCAAAGTCAAGGCAAAATTACATAACATTGATTCAAATAGTTTTTACAAACCATACGTACCCATCATATCTATCACAGAAGACCGTCCTCCTATTCAGTATGTAATCAAAGCAACATGGAAGGACCCATATCAGTTCAACCTAGGCTGGGACTGGGAGCAGGACCGTGCAGCACACGTGTCATCAGAAACAGAACCTTTCCCTTGATTTGATCATTAATCGCTTGTCTTTCCTCCATAATAGGCCACCACTACCACAATGCCAAAAAGTACTTGTAAATGTCTAAACGCACTTAGCCCTGCTGGCCGTACTCAGAAACTAGATGACGCCTCAAACATGGCGGTCTGGCTGACCAGTCGCAACGGTCATTCAATTTGTGTAGTTAGCCAATCTCAACTGAGAAGCAGAAGCAAATCGATCATGCTGTTGTTGTTGTTGGCGCCAGATAATACCGCAGCCTGATCAACGAAGCAATTCATCCTTGCCCTGCGTTTGCACAAAGAGCCAATTGTAGGCTTGTATGACAAGGCGACATCGCAAAGACGAAAACTCTTGTTTTTTGTGATGTTTTTTGTACTTATACACTTTAATACCTGCACTTGACTTTAAACACGTATCAACTTGTGTCAATAATCCCTTCCCCCTATTACTAAACCTCCCCCAAATAAAAAAAACTAGGGTCCATCTCTAATTTTGGAAAATTTCAGGCTGGCCAAGTTGACTTTTAATTGATCCCCTTTAGAAAACAATTTAAAAATAAAGCTATCATTTGTGGGTTTCGGCCCCTAATAATAAAAACTAGTTAGCCCCGGGGTGTTTCTCATTAGGGCCCGTGAAAATTTAATTTTTTTATTTTCAATTTATTAAAAAGGTCCGCTTCGAAATCCAATTTTTGGCAATATTTTAATTGCGTTAAAAAAGGAAATGTAATTGATTTTGAAATCGAAGCAAATAGTTTTTTTATTAAGGGTTTCAAATTATTAAAAGGGTCCGCTTCGAAATCCAATTTTTGGCAATATTTTTTATTGCGTTATAAAAGGAAATTGAATTGATTTTGAGATCGAAACAAATAGTTTTTTTAAATTCAGGGTTTCAATTTATTAAAAGGGCCCGCTTCGAAATCCAATGTTTGGCAATATTTTAATTGCGTTATAAAAGGAAATGTAATTGATTTTGAAATCGAAACAAATAGCTTTTTTTTAAGGGTTTCAATTTATTAAAAGGGTCCACTTCGAAATCCAACTTTTGGCAATACTTTAATCGCGTTACAAAAGGAAATGCAATTGATTTTGAAATCGAAACAAATAGTTTTTTTTTAAGGGTTTCAAATTATTAAAAGGGTCCGCTTCGAAATCCATTTTTTGGCAATATTTTTATTGCGTTATAAAAGGAAATTGAATTGATTTTGGAATCGAAACAAATAGTTTTTTTAATTCAAGGTTTCAATTTATTAAAAGGGTCCGCTTCGAAATCTAATTTTTGGCAATTTTTAAAATTGCGTTATAAAAGGAAATGTACTTGATTTTGAAATGGAAACAAAAAGTCTTTTTTATTAAGGGTTTCAATTTATGAAAAGGGTTTGCTTCGAAATCCAATTTTTGGCAATATTTTTATTGCGGTATATGGTGATCCTCCAACCATAATATAGTAACAATCTACACACGTGTCATGTTGATTCTGAAAGGAACTGTGGAACCTGAGGTGTAGGATGGTTACATTTTTCTATCTTAGCTTTACCTTCTTTTTCGGGTACTTTCTGCAAGGAACTATATGGACCTTATGTATAGAATGGTGTTTTTTAAATCTTATATTTACATTCTTTTTTAAGCACTTTCTGCAAGGAATCAAGGACCTCAGGTGTAGGATGATTACATTTTTTTACTCTCATCTCTACCTTCTTTTTTAAACACTTTCTGCCAGGAATTGTAGGCCTCAGGTGTATAGTTACATTTTTCTATCTTGGTTTTACCTTCTTTTTCGAACACTTTCTGCAAGGAACTATGGACCTCAGACATAGGTTGATCACATCCCCACAAAGACACCTCACAATTAGTTTAGAAACTGCTTGCGAACATTTAACAATTTTTACCTCCCCTCCCCTCCCCCTATCCGTAGAGTATCGGGGGGGGTTCGGAGGGGGGTACGGGGTGACGTATGTCTTACGGACTTTCAACCCACCCCCTAAATGTAAATCTTCCTTTTTTTTTTCCCTCCAACAACGCAGCCACCTCCAAGCTAAGAAACTGGGCGAAGACGGCGTAGGCGAATGCCATTTAATTTGAATGCAAGCATCACTCAATCAAAAGAACTCATGTAAAGGTGGCACAAAATTGAGCGGATTATTTTTTGCAGCAAATCTGGAGGCACACCCCATCAAGAAAGCGAAGATATGATCCGGAAAATGGAATGAACGAGAAATGTGCAGGGAAGCTACGTGGCAAAATCCAAAACTCAACAAATGTGTAGATCTCAGGGCAGTAATGGCCAGCTGGTGGGATTGGAACAGTCGCATGGCAGCTCGCTTGAACCTTTGGACAAGCACTTTCAAAGTCATGGATTGATTTATGAAACCCGGAAAGTATCCAAACTGGAAAACAAAATCTGCCATGATTTCAACCCACGACGTTCTATGGATGGATCTATGCGATCCAACGACCCATGCCGATTGGGAGAAAAATTCACAAATAGCGCCAGCTGCGCTGGGGCTAAGCCGCATGGGTCCGGCAGCCAAAAATGCAGGATCTGGACTTGTGACTAATGGCTGCCACATTTCTTGGGGATAAGCGATGGCGATATACCTGTTATGGTGAGAAGATACTCTAGTTCTGATAAAAGGACTAATTGGTTCGCCTCGCTTAACACAAGAGATGAACATGTTTTCGGCATCACCGGCACGGATTACCAGTGGGCGACACGTCCCAGAACAAACAGAGCCCTTAGAACAAATCCGAGTTTTGGGGGCGCAGGAGCATACAAATGATGAAGTCAACACCTTGTAATGGGGAAAAAAATCTTGCCCCGCTGGTATCTCCGCTGGTAACATTTTGAAGAGCGAACTACGTGTGGCCAACGTATGGACCAAATGGGCTTGCAATGACATGGCCAATGCAAGTTCTTCGCAGGCCGTTTGTTGGCGGGCTTCGAGGAAAGCCCAGGCAGTATCTTTTGCTAACTTGTCAGCACAAGAATTACCTTCGGTGAGAAAAGGATCTTGACAAAGGTTGTGTTTACCACAGTGGGCTTTTACTTTATACATCGCGAAAGGCGGGCTTCGCTTGTTGGCCACAAAATTGAACAAAACCCACAGATCCCGATTGTCAAGATTGGTGATACATTTATTTGAGAAGCCACAGCGTCGTAAGAAATTGACAATGTTGACCACATTTGCACAATCGGAATAAATTGTGATATTTCCGGCGCAGTGCCACAAAGCTGCGATGACTGCAAATATCTCAGCCCGTTGGCTTGTTTGATCAAGGCCTGGTAGGAGATAAGCTTTTGAGCATCCATCACGGGGCACGGTTTTTGACGTAGGAGGGGTCTAACATACATATAGCCTTCCCCATCGGGAAAAAATACGAAGGGGTCAAAATTGTTGCTTACATTTTTTGAATGTCCCCCATGCTTACACCCCACGAAAAGGGTGGTGATATTCTAAATATATTTGGATAGTAATTCAAGTCTTACATGGTCTTACACCATGCTTGGGTGACTTGTACAAAAGAACACAAGCCTGGTAACTCCCTCACATTTTGTAAGCCAATGCACGAGGCTTGATGCAACAGCCAAAATCCCTGCAAAATTTTGCGCGCAGCTCGTTTTCCAAGAATAGCACCAATTCCCTACAACATGACCCCTTAAAATCAACAAAGTGGTTCCTTACAAAACGAATGGTCGCAATCCGGCCAAGATCTCAAACTGCATTTGGAGATTGCTATATGACAGTGATTTCTGCCTAAATCATCTATTTTATTGCCTTTACAACATGGCAAGGTACGCGCAACTCCTGACAAAATGGCCCCTTCAAATTAGTACATGCTACAAAGTGGCTGGCCACGGGAAAGTGATTTCCTACAAAATGACCCCTAGAAATCATTAGAAATCGACCTGATATGGGCCTTGAGGGCAGCCCCCCATCGGGGAAATTTCAACGGGGATGAAAAATACGGTTCGCGGGACAAGCAACTTTTATTTGCAATCCACTTGCGGCCACTCGGGTGGCTGCAAGTGACTGCAAGTGACGCTGTTGTTCATCTAATTTCAAGTCCCACCGGTATAGCAACCAACCACGTACGACATTTGCTCAGCCCCCCGCGGCCGCTTGCGGCCACTTGCTCCGGAGACCGGCCGCAAGAAACCGTGGCAACCCTGGCAACTCTGTCACCCTGTGGCAACCCCGAGGACACTGTGGCCTGGTAAGTGGCACCTTCTACAACGGCACATTCAGAATTCACTGCGTTGCAGGGCTCCTGACGAAAACGGGGCGAAACGGATATGTCCCACACTCAGATTCAAAAAACAAATGTGGCAGTGAGATGGTATCTGCAGACGTAAAATGGAAAATATCGCAGCTGATCGTCCGTAGAATGAGTTCTGGAAACAGCAAAGAGACTCTTCCGGCTATGTAGGCAACTCACGTTTCGCTCCCAACAAATTGCACCGAAATTTCAATGCCACTTGTCGTGCAAAATTGTAGAAAAAACATCACTGTGTCTGCCTGTGACTACCAGTTCAGGCAATTCCATCATTCCGCTGCAGTGCAAGTGCAAAATAGCATTATTGCGCACGATCTTTCCAATATTGGCCTACATAGAGACGACAGTGTTGTTCAGTAATGAGTCATCTTTGCTGACTTTTGTTCGTTTCTGGATCTGCTTTTCCCGAAGACGTAGCAAGTGGTTCTTGTTTTTCATGGTGGGGGCCTGGAGCGGAGGATTTTTAAAATTACTCGGACTGTCATCGCGGATTGTCCTGCATAGAGCGAATGCTGCAAAACGTATCGTGTTGGAGGTGTAAAATGTAATGTCATTCTGTGTGGCAAACGTGGCATTTGGTGAAAATCAGGCGTGACCATATCGCGCCCTTGCTGTGCATAAAGTGGGTGCTGCAAAATGTGCTGTTTTCGCATGGGTCATATGTCTTTTTGCGCGGCCGGCATGGCATTTGGTGGGAATCAGGCGGGAAGTAGGCGTGACTCTCTAAGGCGCCCTCGCTGCGCTTCTGGCGAATGCTGCTAACCTGTTATTTTTGGAGGTGTGCGATGTCATGGTGTGTGGCAGGCGTGGTACTTGGCGCGAATCAGGCCGTAAGTAGGCATGACTCTTTGAACCGCTCCCTTGCTCCCTTGGTGAGCCTACGGCGCCCATGCTGCCAAACCTGTTGTTGGCTGTGTTACATACAAAACAAAACAACTTTCGCACTGGAGCTTCATTATAATATTTGAACGGATTGGCAGCATGATAAAAACGCAGCCTGAGTTTTTTCACCATTTGCGCTTGTTGAAGTCTTGTTGACATATCCTTAATTGAGACAAATGTGAATGTGTGTGTGTGTTTGTAATGCGCATCCGCTGCTTCGGAATTGCTCCTGCAGGTGGCGTCCAATGTCCATCAGCTAGACATGTCTGTGCTGTGCTGTGCTGCAGGCCCGGCTGCTGCTACTGCTGGGCGAGTGGAAGGTGTTAAAGCTTCGAACCATGATAAAACACGAAGAATGAAATGACTCTTTGTTTACTATATAATGTTAATGAAATCACGAACTGCCCAACGATAGTGACTGTTGGGTTTCAATCTCTGGGTCTGGGAGTGGTGCGCCGTTTTTTGGTCGGCCCTGAAAACCTGAACGGAACACTGGAACCCTGGAACCGTGTCGCCTGCTGTTGGGTTGCAAACCTGGGCTAATGTTTGTTTCAAAGTCTGCTTGGCAACTTGCTGTCATATTTGAATCTGTCGCTTATGCATCACACACTTTAGACTTTAGAATGTAGTTTTCACACTTTTGCAGCAAATGTTGCTTTTTCATACCGCAAAACATCCTCTGCTTTTCTGCTGCAGGTCGCATGCGACGCGCCGCTGGCGCGCTATCTTTGCTGTGTGCTGCTGTAGCGGTAAAGCAAGAGCGCACTTCCGCCTGGGCATGTTTTATGTTCCATTTCCCGTCTACATCCGTCTATTGCTGCTATATTGTCATAGCTTGTCTGACTAGCCTACCTACTAGTAGTGCATTCGGGTTTGTTTCTTCTTTATTTTCGAAACCAGGGTGGGTAATCCATTGCTTAGCCTGCCGGCGTTCTTGGACGTGACTCAAAGCATGAACTTAAAACACCTAGCAGCAGCTCCTTTCCAAAAAACTCTGTCAGCATCTGGCGTAGCTTTGGTACATGTGCAGAGCCACCCACCAGCAATACATCATCAATTTCAGTCTTGCCAACATTGCCTTCGGTCATGGCGCAAGCATTCTACTGGTAGCTCTACACAACTGGACCAAGACTGCAGGCGCAACACCATCACAACTCCCCTATATCCGTGTGGGAATGCGAACGGGACATTCCGCTTATACCATACTGCCGGTACGGGACAGTGGAATCAACTGTTGGTACCGGGCGCAAAATAATTAGTTTCAACTTTCAACCTTTCACACTTGCAGATGCTATTGACATGCTCTCGGAAAATCCAAGAAACCAAGTGCAACCAGGAACCGTCTAGCAACGTTGACTCCACAAGCTGTTTCACCTTTTGGAGGATGGGCCAGATCAATTTCTCAAAGGACGCTCTGGAAATTCTTGTAATCTCCTCATCCTTGGCTATATTATACGAGGCAGCTGCTCAGTTGGGGGTGGGTCCTTGATGTGCTGCGAAGCATGAAGACAAATACTCAACTTCACATGCTGACAAACCCATATATAATATTATATAATCATATTCATACAGACTAGTCTCTAGAAATCGCAGCATACCTTCCAAGAAGCAATCAGTATATAATTATCAGAAAGCAATGTGGATTTGGCCACTGGTTTGTTTGGCCATTGCTGACCGGAAATAACCCACCATATAGACTAAGTGCGGCGCTTCACGGAAGTCCAATTCTATCTGCGTTTCATGGAGGAAACTCAGCCGGCCTCAGCCAAATCAATGCATACCAGACTTTCTTCCCCGAGCTGCTGATAGACACCCTCAACTGCCAACTGCAAAAATCAGTGGAAAGACCCTTGACCTTAAAGTATGTTAGAGTATTGGCCTGATCCATTGATTTCAATTTTGCATGTATAGCACATATAGCTTGTAAAGATCTGTATTGCCAACAAATCGTACATGCAGCTACTGACCATTGCCGAGTCTCGCTTGGCAGCTTCGCAGGCCTCACGCAGCTGCCTCACTCTTCGAGGATTCTTTGGCGCATTGACGTAGCCCTATCACGACATCGCTGAGCAAACCAGCGGAACTCTATGGGGAACTCTATGGGGAAGCCTGTCTGCAAACCAATCTGCTTGTTTCACGTACTATCCATACAAGTTGACAGCTGGTGAAATATGACTTCTTCAGCGCAGTCGATGCGGTTTGTTCTTGCAAGCCCTTGCTATTGACAATTAGCCGTTCTGTGACTTGGTGACTCACTGGAACAAATTTACAGGTACTGATTCTGCACAAACTTGCTCACAGTCTTTTCCTCACTTTCATACGATTCAAAGTCACAACCTCACACACTAGAAAAGAACTGGATCATTGAAGTGATCCGTCGGGAACTGAATCCCAAAACATGCAATTAAACAAGATTATTGATGTAAGGTAGATCTCCATGTAGCGGTGTGCAACCTCGATGTTCTGGTTCTTGGGTTAGCCGCATCCCATGTCCAGAAATTGAAACGCTTTGCAGGTACGTCGGGATGATCAGTCCCGGTATCACAATCTCAAACCACCGTCTTCGTTGGGCAGTGGATGGAATGAGATTCACTGCCCCCCCCGGCATCTAATGACAATACCAGTTAAGAAGAAGTGTTACGAACTGTTACATCTGTTCAAATGTTTCACACACGCACACACCTACACATTACAGAGGGGCACGGGGGATAATTAGGGACCAAATGGGGAACTAGTTGATGAAGAGAAGTGAAACAACAGTAAGTTCAAAGGGATTTAATTCCTAGAAATCGTGCGTTACTCCCTCGAAGGGACGGTAGTCGGTCACACCCACAAGTGGGCATTAAACCGCTGTTCAAGTTCATACGAATTGGGTGCACATTCAATATGTTCAACCTCACCAGAGAACCATCAAAAGAAAGTAGACCACACCTGAAAGCATGAAGCCTCAAGCCTTCCATGATCCATGAATGCAATGTTGGCGACACCGTTCCTGTCTTGTGATAAAAACTAGTTTCAGGCTGTTCCGTACAGCTTCACTTGAGCAAAGGTGGATTTGCCGAGGTATCTCAGGGACGGCAGAGGCAGCAGGATCTCGAGAAAATGGTGCAGAACCAAATGGCCGACTGTTTCACTTTACGTAGACGAATTACTAAAATAAAAGTGTAAATTCAGAGTTCTGTTCGTCCACATTCTCCCAAAAGGGTTCCCTCAAATGGGTCCATGGCACCATGTCGGAGCCACCATGGAAATTACACTCTAGAAAAGAACTGGATCATTGAAGTGATCCGTCGGGAACTGAATCCCAAAACATGCAATTAAACAAGATTATTGATGTAAGGTAGATCTCCATGTAGCGGTGTGCAACCTCGATGTTCTGGCTCTTGGGTTAGCCGCATCCCATGTCCAGAAATTGAAACGCTTTGCAGGTACGTCGGGATGATCAGTCTCGGTATCACAATCTCAAACCACCGTCTTCGTTGGGTAGTGGATAGAATGAGATTCACTGCCCCCCCGCATCTAATGACAATACCAGTTAGGAAGAAGTTTTACATCTGTTCAGATGTTTCACACACACACACAGCCAAGAAGAACATCTTGCAGTCTTGGAAAACGATGGTCCCTGTGTTTTGGAGCGTGGTGTTCATTGCACATGACTCCCACCATCAGGGCTTCGTCAAAGTCAGAGCCACCCAGCTGCGCGCCATTGGTGGCAAGTATCCTCAACAAACACGATTTGCAGAAATCCAGGCTATGACAAAAAAAATAAAGGACTCGTTTCCACATGTTTCGAAAAAATGCACATATCAGTTGACGAACAGCATCATAACCTCATCCGCTTGCAAATTCTGTGGAATATGGAGTGGCTTGGCAGCGAGATCAATAGCACTGCATTTCCTGTGTGCTGCAGTTGAGACTCTCAAAGATGCCATCTTCAATGGATAGCACGGATACGTCTGTCATACCAGCACCCATGTCCTTAACAGCTTTGGCAGTTTATGAAGACGCGGCAAAAAGGAATCCTTCAACTACCCATCGCACCAAGCAATAATTTTACCCCATGCACTATTTCAATTTTTGCAGTTGAAACGAACTGCCGTGCACATCTCCCTGTACCTGTACCTGTACCTGTACAACGATGTGTGAATACAAGACTAAGTTTGCAAAGATGTAAGTTTTTGTAATTTCATTGCCTGCCAAACAATCATGGATTTTGCGATCGACAAAACATCAACAAAGACACTGTTTCGCAGCCTCTTGGTAGTTCCCATTAATGATTAATGATAAAGATTGCTTGGGATTACTGTCAAACACATGCAGCATCCCAGTTGGGCTGATTGTATCTCAGACTCTGTGCCCAGCCATTTTGGTTCTTCATGACATGTTGGGGGACGACCACAATGACCTGACAATGACTACAGAGGTACTACAGCGTGATATATTTTACATATGATGGGCTGTCCTTCTTTCCGTTTCCGGGTATGATATGTGCTGCGTTGCCCACACACCATTCCGTTGACGCTACTAGGCCACAACCACCAAAACCTTGCGTTCCGCCGCTCCCTGCCTTAATCACTGGTGTCTCACGGAGTTGAACAACAACTTGAAAATGCAAATGTGATCTATCATGGACAATTTTATTTATGGACTATAAAAGTGTTTATGATATTTATATCATATCAATATATATTTTAATTCTATTTATACAGTTTGGAAGACTCTGAAGGTTTCTTCCCTCTTGCATCTAAGATGCGCGAGGCCATGTGCAATGGCTGCAGCTGTTGGCTCATTTATGATCCTGCCATGGACTTCTCAGCATACAGCAAGCCGAATGTATATCAAACTGGAGTCCTGAATTTCAACATTTCCCAAATGCCTGCAAAACCCTGAGGGCGTTCAGAGAATTCTGGTGTCGACTTAAGTCGAATGGCAAGATGAAACTATTCCGAGGTGACACAAAGATTCCTGACTACATCTACAGTGTACTGTACAGTAGGTACAATGAAAAATCATGAAGCAATCCTGTCGCAAAATTCCAGTTCAGTTCAGTTTTTCATTATTTTTGAGGGGGCTGTAACCCTTCCTGCCTCAAGACTTGGAATCCTGCCGCTTCTGCAGCGGATTTTGTCGCTTGTCGTTGCGTGTCATTAGCATGCCCCGGCACGGTGAGCACACAGCCCAACTGCAAGAGATTGTGAGCACATCTGATCATCTGCTCTGTTGATCTCTGTGGTACAGAAGCAGAAACATGATCTGACATGATCTGACAAACGGATACAAACGGTGAGAGGCCTAGAAACCAAAAAAAAGATGTGACATAAAGAGCATAGCCGTTTTAGCCAAAGCAAACAATTCAGTATCCAGCCTAAAGCTCACAATGGAACAGGGGTAAGCAAACTTCTGCAAACCTCTTTGTTGTAAACAAGTGCCACTTGGTCTTGTTGAAAAAAAACCTGTGCTTGAATCTCAGCACAAATCCACCCAAATGTCACCCAAAGTGCTGCCTTTGTATTCGCACCACCCAAGTGATCAGTCACCACCTGATCGAGCAAGAAGCAAAAGCAATCAGGATCCGTGCTCTTTTTTCTGCCGCCTGTGCAAGAGCAGCTTCTGAAATGCTGGAAGATGTTCCTGTTGACTGAAACCAGCGAACGAACTTCCAATTCAGGTTTCCTCCCAAATCATATGAATCATTTTTGTGGTGTGCAGTTCCTGTCTGAGTTCGTCCTGATTCCTTCTCTGAACGTGTCGTCGGTTAAACTTTTGAGTCCTACCCGGCCAGCGAGGCCTGCTTGACATCTTGCAAAATCACCTTGGCCAGCTCTTCGGATTCAAAACATTTCCTGGGCTGCCACGTCATTGGAACCAGTTTGACTATTTTGACCCATCGAGCCTTCAAAAAGGTAAGAGATGTTAAATGTCCTACATCAAACCCGAGTGGCGCTCTGTACCCAGGTAGCCGGATCGCTTTAACCCTATTCATGGCTATTCATGGGATCACTTGTGACCGCATTCAGGTGGAAGTCCGCCCATTCTGGTGGAAGGTCGGGTGGAAAACTTTCAGGAACCTTCAGCCTTCATCCGACCTCACCTCCAGCCTGACTGATCCAGAAACCTCCGCCAAGCATTGTGCCTGTCACGTGAACATAGCTCATTGCTCAAAACAGGCACAAGCAATCCAACCAAATAGGGTCAGAAGCGATCCCGCGGACCAAATAAGGTCAGAAGCCTCACTTGCGAGCTGATGTCTCCAGAAATCTCCAGAATAGGGTCACAAGCGATCCGGACAGCTCCATCAAATACTGCGCCCGTCACTTGAGCGATCCCAATCCGAGACTAGGGTCACAAGCGATGTGGCAACCTTGAACCCAACCCGGTTAGCTAGATCAAATATGACCAAATGAATTGGAACTGGCTGATGAGTCACTGCTTCACTATCCGTCATGTGGGTACGCGAAGAAATTCCATTCCCTGGCTTATATGCCTGAAACAATCTGTGCCTGGTGTAAACATCTACTACACTGTCTCGGTTTTGTTGCGGCTAAGCACGGTTTGATTTTTGCCAAAAGTTTCTGAGTTTTCAACTTAAGCGAGAGGCTTAAGCGAGAGGCTGAACGTAATCTATGACAAGTTAACGACGAGTCATCCTCACCTTTAAAGAAGACATGCGTCTCTTGGCCTTCAGGTCCGCAAGGCAAACTTATGAGTGGTCGATCATCGTCTTTCCCTTCCTGGAACATTTCAACCACACAACCCTGTGGGCAACATGAAATATATGAAAGATTATGAAAGTGCCCCGCATTGCATGCCAATGTTGACATTGCTTGTCAAAAAGAAATTGAAGGTGCTGACCCCACCTTGAATGGAGCTTCCAAGCACCCATGCTTTGCAACAAGTTCACTCCAGCGGCGACCCAGAAAGCGCTTCGGACCGCAAACCTCATCACAGAAAGAATCCAAGCTGAGAGTCGCGCAAAAATAACACACGTCAAATTCAAAGCAGTATTTTGCTTGCAAGTTTCAAAATGCTTCAAACCACAAAACAAGAACACCTTCACTATCCACCCAGCAGATTCACCAGATCCGGTCGTTTAATTTCAAGGAGACTTGATTTCACCGCCAAACACGGACTAGTTTGATTTCCAAGTTGCAAAAAACCAGCTGAATTGCAGTGAGCCAAGGGTGCTCCAAACCGCTAGCCGCTAACCATATTCCAAAAGCCCAGGGGCAAAGTTCTCAGGACGCGCGTTGCTCCTCAGCAGGATCACAAAAAAACATCGGAAACAAGTGTTCTAGATTTTTTTCGACCCTGTTGGCGCTAGGGACCATAGTGACCATCTGACCAACTAAAAGCCGCTGCAGCAAAGAATCCACTTGGCAGCTTCACCAACGAGTAGCTTTCCATCCTGCCGCAAAGGAAGCATATTAACTTAGTGACTTAGTGTAGCATTTTGCTGGAAATTGATGCAATTTGTACTGAAACAAACTGCTTCAAAATGGAAGCTGAGCTTGCAAGCATGTGTACATGGATTATGGATCAAACATGATGGAAACAGAAGAACAAAAAGGGTTCGACAAGAATATTGCGGCACCTTTCAGGATTTGTGGATCGGGCCTTGACAGCCACACAGCAAGGCGTATTGATATTTCCCTGGGAATTCGGGAGCACTTTGGCTCCTTGCCGTGGCAGCTGCTTGCATTCAAAAATCAAACAAAAAGCGCTCGCGATGCTTCATAGTTCATAGTCAGACCCATGGCTGACAAGCCCAGTATCCACTCGGCAGAGTTTTGTCGATGGGATTAGGCTTGAGAGCCACTTTAGGTTAGCAAGAAAGACATAGAAAGACTGCTAACAGAAGGAACATGAAGGAACAATACCTCTGCGAAGGTTTCCGGCATCTGCATTACTTGATCGTTTCTTTACTTGCTTGGGACTTGGGGCTTTACCTTTCAGATAAGAGCCAAACAAATCACAATGAATATTATTTCGGACAGGAGATGGTAACAAATTCCCTGTGCTGGGTCGCGCCTCCGTCCTGCCAAAGAGCAACACGACAGTTAGTGGTGCCGAAATCAATGCCACACACATCTCCTGACCGCAAAAACAACGAATGAAAATTACTGAAAGGGGTGACAGTGTGTGGTAATTGTAAAAGACAAAACTGCCCTGCTGGAAACAAGCATCAATCAATCATAACCAATCTACAGTGATTTAGATTTAACAAGGCACTTAAATAATCTAGAATCCGAATGAGCTTGAAAAGGCTTCAAAGTTGGGACTGAAACAACGATCATGCGCACTCCAACATTGCTCTACATAAGTCTACATGCGCGTCATATATGTCTTCATTTTTCTTGAAAACACTTCATGAGGACGTAAAAAAAGTGAGGCATAGTGTGGCATAGCCGTCCGTAAAATGCGCAACATCACACAAGATATCTACTTCTTGTCCTGCAAAGCCTACTTGGGCAGGCATTGGTGTGTAGGCGGGTCTCTTTTGCTGCAGGGGAACCTCAGCAATCCACTGTGCTAAATGCTTCATGATGCTTCATGCATATCATTCCTGCATCTTCAAGCTACATCCATTTTGCAACAACGCACCATGACGCCGTAAGTGCTACTCTAGCACTATTCAACACACCATTCCTTGATTCCTTGTGAGATCCCCATCAGAGTCACTTTCAATCAACTCATGTTTTCTGATGTTTTCTGTATAATGTTGGCTTCACGGAGGATGTGTCACACAGAATTGATATTGTGAAGATGACCTCCTCCAGGGTTGGTTTAGCGCCCTCCGGTTTGCTCTGTCCTCCCCTGATGTTTGTCAAGTCTTTAAACTTTACATCCGTCGACCCCTGCCGACAGCAAAATGAGCAAACAAGATAATTACGTGGTAAGCTGGTTACAAGCTGTGCGACGAAAGGAATATGACACTGTGAGCGCACGCTCGCAGAGAGCAGAACATGATCAACACTTACACTCACTCTACCAACATAACCCTTATGGCACCACCGGTGTGCGAAGCTCTACGTACAATATACTTTATACTATACCCACCCCTGCCTTTCTTAACCTTATTAGTTGCCATGTTTCGCTGGCTATGTTGAGAATACTTCGACAATCTTCAACACTCGGCCTGTATCGTCATCAGCATGTTGCAGCGGCTTCCCATAGCATCAATGCCAAATCGCCGTGCAACGGCCTCTGTCGAACAGATATGAACAGGCCGCTCGGAGCACTCGTGTTTCCTATGTCTCCAGGAAAGGAGGAATCCATGGGGGTTGCAGGACTGGTCAAGCAAGCTCTCGTTTGACATGTGCACACGATGAACACAATGCGAAAAGGTTGCCCAAAGTATCCTAAAGTATTCAGCCATTAAAGCACCACCAAGTGTAACGTTATCTAACTCATTTCTCATATTGCGTTGTGTCCTGCATAGACTTTGGCTGGCGTCGTGGAGAACCCTCAAAGAAATGCATTGTGTTGGTGACAACAGAAAGGCAATATCAATGTTTGCTAGGTGACAACACTTATGATTGCCTGTTCGCCCACTAGTGCTAGCTGGAGAGCAGCTCTCTTGTGCAACAAAAGTCATCAACCACTGAACAAAACCATTGATTGATCTTACTTCTAGAAACGCAAGTCCAACCTGCATGGCTTGAAGACTTGCAGCAGTGCGTGCTGCCTGACTCAGTGCTCATTAGTTAAGTTGCTCTTCCATCTTTGGCTGCTTCTTCTGCCTGGAGGAACAACACAAAACCAATCTGCAAAACCACAAACTTCAAACAATTTGCACTGAACTCAGAAGTACAATGGCTCGAGTCTCCTGAGGTTGCCATTTGGGCCATTCCGGACTGAACGACTGAACGGACTTATCAATCTACTGGACTACGCAGCACATTGTCATATTTGCATGTTCATGTTCCATTGAAAGTAGACTAGACCTAGACAGCACAGTACATGATATCATATGACTGTATATCCTCTCCATTCTGCTTCTGCCAATCATTTCCCAATCCAACTGATCCTGCCACGACACTGCGCTCGCGCGTACTGGAGTGATAAACGCCACACAGGTGTGGAATCAAGGTTTGTATAACAGTCCTTCTTCGACCTGGAGTTTTCCTCTGAAAGTCTCCATAGTCCATTTATTATGCATTTTTTCCATCGAATCCAAGACCCTGCCATTGCTTTTATATGTTTTCATATGTTTTTATTTTTTAAAAAATCATCTTTCCGAATCTTTCCATGATTTTTGCTCTGTCAAATCGGCGCCTCGGCAGCTCGCAGCTTTCGTTCTGTCGCCTCTGCCTCCAGCCGTGCTGCCTGCTCCATTAAAAGCTCCAGCCGCTCCTGCAATGCACAGTTCACCTCAAGATCCTTCAAGTATCAAATCTATCAATAGATTCAATAGATATTGGCAGAGTATTGGAGATCTGCCCGTGGTTTTTTCATCTACTGGCCTGCACGTCAATACCTGTACTTTCATGACATTTTCAAATTCTGCATGGAAGGTCTTACAGCAGACCCTGCCATGGTTCAAACAAGCTGGAGGCCAGGTCAGCTTGCAGGCTGGTTTGTAATTACAAAGGAAAGACACCACCACATGTTGATAACTGATAACCAGCAAAATGAAATCTGCGGGAAAACTGATTGCGACAGCCTGATAACACCGCTACATACTGCTATATACTGCTATCTAATCCGGCAAAACCCGATGCACCAAAAACAAATGCGTACATGCGTCCCTTCAAACTAATGCTCATCGGTTTCTAAAGTGAAATTTGTGATGAACAAATATGAATTATGAACAAACAAATTTCAAACCAAATTCAACAAATGAACTCAACAATTTCAACAAGCAGCTCTTATGGATTCTTATGGCCTCATCAGCAGTACCTTCTTGGGCCTGCCCGGAAGGAACAAGATCTCTGACTGTCCAAGAGTTTGGAAAAACGTTGGGCAACGGGAAAGGTTTGGGAAGGGAGAGGCTCGCAGTGCCGTCATAAGATGTCATAAGACATTTGAGATCAGTCTCAAGGCTTTCACATGCTTTCGACATCGCCAGTGCATGCCAGTGTCATATAGTGCTCGCAGCACTCTTGCCGTCAACATACTCACCTATTTTGGAACTAGAAACCGAAGATAGGTCTGAGACTGTGGTACAGTTGGATGTAAAACTCGGAGGACAAACATAAAACAATTTGCGTCAAGTTACAAAAATCATCAAATATCTACATGATTCTACAGAAATTATGACTTTACGTGTATACAGTATGTATCTACGAACAGGACGGCCTCCCGAAGCACTTGTTTGGCTTCCATGGCTGCGTGCTCGCTTTTTGCCGCTGCTTCCCAGCTCTCCTCCTCAAATTTTGTGGCCCGCCGCAGAGACATAGATTCATTGTACTGTAATGAACGAAAATGTGCGAGAATACATACCCAGGACCCAGATTTAGGATTCCTTTTCAATGTTTTTTATAAATTTGCAGAGGGTGCCGGAAGCACTGATGAGACCGGCACAAACAAAGACACTCATCAGTTGCCTGTGATATCGATGGGGACGCTCACCGAGGCACCTGCACATTATGTCAATTTCGTGATGGGCAATGGCTAACCCAAGAACCACCTTGTCGCTTTCAGTTGTCATGCACGTTCGTCGCAATCTGTGATTTATTGCAACAATCTTTTCAAAACAATTTGACTTCAACTGCGCTGGCTATGGCGATGGTAGCTTCTTGATACTTTGTTGGGTCTCTTCACCGACCCATTCCTGTCAGGTGTAATGGAAACGTTTTCGCACGTAAGATGCATTCCACAAAAAATTCGCAATGGTAGTTCTGAGCAAGTGTGTTACTCACGTCGGTTCGGCAAGATGTCGTGAGCCCCTCGGGGAATACGTGTCTAGGTAGGGTGCTTGATCCTTCGACTTGATCTCTGAATTTACACTTTTAACCTAGTAATTCGTCTAAGTAAAGTGTAACAGCCGGCCATTTTTCGCTTCTCACCGTGTCGAGTGTCGTTTTTGTTGAACTGCTGCTCGCTGTTTGGGGACTCACCTTTTTTGAATTCAAAGATCAGTAGTTGTCAGCTGCGCCAGCCTTCCTTTTTTCAACGTTGCCCGAGAGAGTGATCAGCTTGTCCCAGCAAGTGCGACATGATGGAATGTCCAGGCAGGTTCACGACTTTAGGTGTGGTTTTCTTTCTCTTCATGGTCTCTGGTGAGATTCAATTGCGCACCAATTCGCAGGGTTGACCACGTAAGCCGTCCAGAGGGTTGTGACTTGAAATTGGAGGGCCTTTGAGCCTGAACACGAGCTTTTGCACTGGTTGGTGGATGCATCATACTCTTTGAAATGTTTTGTAATTTGTAATTGTAATTCTTACACCTGGCAATTTTACTGCCGGCCATGTTTCCATTCCCGTGGCCATTTCGACCATGGATGAGCTCTTCTACGCCAAATCCTGGCCAGATGACGGCAACAATGTGGACCTCCATGGCAAGTCCAGGTCTTCCAGCACCTTGCATGGGTGGACGTTTCAGTGGAGGTGACCCTCAGATGCAACAACAGGCGCCGTCCCAAGCTCAGATTTCATCTTTGCAGCAGCAAAATGCTCTGCTCAATCAACAACTCGCTACTCAAGCTGCATCCCACATCCACCAACTTCAACAATTCCTACATCCTTCTTCATCATCACCTAATCCACAGATTCCTGCACCATCAGAACCTCCACAACCGAAGGTTCAACCGGAAGTGAAGACTAGCAGTTCACTTCCAATTAACATTGAAGAGATGGTCAGAAGTTCCAGGAGGACTTGGTGAACACTCTCAAGAGAAAATTCAAGACGCGCATCCACCTCAACCCCTTCCGACACCACCTCCTCCTACCATTTCGTCACAACCACTAAGCACTACGGGCGCCACCTGGCGTCCCACAACCTTCCAACATTCCAAGATCACCTGTCCCAGATCGTCGTTCTCCCCCACCACGCCAGTCCACGCCAGGGACCACCACCGTGAGGGTAAACGACCTGTCTCCACCCATCGCAATCCACCTCGTCGACGTGCCAGGTCGACCCATTCCATGCAGAGTCATCGACAGCCTTCGCATTCACCATGAGAACGGTCTCTCAGGTTACGCTCCCGGACGAGAACACCTACACCACCTCGACGACCTTGGAATGAACACCACTACGGATGGAAATCCCATTCCTATTCCAGTTCTCAATAGATGACTCTCATTATGGTTGGACTTATCCTAAAGATGCCAGCCGCAACCAAGACCAACAATATGGCTGGACCTCTGGTCAATATGACCGATGGGACCAATCCGGTCACCACGACAATTATGACTACAACGACCCACAGTCCCATCAAGTCCGTCTCCATGCGGTACAGTCCACTTCCAAGTCAAAGCCTATTACGGCTTATTCTATTCCACTGTGAACAATCTTCCAACCATCCTCAACATCATTCCCAAGGCAAGAAGAAGCCTTCTCGCACTCCCTATAAGCCTGCGTACACTCAGAAACCAGGCGAATCCAAAGATCAGAAATCTCATCGTTCTGACCGTGAAGCTCCAGTTCAAGAGGGCGAAGTCTACCGTTTGGACTCCTCTCATGAAGAATGGATCTCTCAAGTACAGTTTGCGCTGAACCACAGATCCAGGATTCAGGCGGCTTGTGAACTTCCTGACAAAAACGTCCACGACCGCTGACAACGGTCAACGAAGCCTTGCTTGAGTCGGCTACTCATACATTGACCAGCCTCAGACATCCCATCTCACAAGATCAAGCTGGTTATCCATGTCCTTGTTCAGTCAACCTTTGTCATGCAAAGGTTCTCCACCTTCCAGTTGCCAAGAAAAGCGCCTTGGTAATTCCGATGCCAGCGTTGGAGAGAGCCTCGTCCACCTTTCGGTGGAAAAACCAACCACACCTGGGCGCTGATCCATGGAACCTCAGTCACTGGACGTTCAACCCGGATCCCAAGCAGAGCTGGCTTCCAACCTTTGGAGCTTACACTTTGGGGATAGAGGTTGCTAGACCTGACACCCAGGTGCCCCAATGGGCAGCCTTGGATTTGATGGACAGAGCCTCGAAGAAAGGGAAGGGTCAACTTCCAATACTCATTGGAGCCCTTTACAAGGGCAGAGAAGCCCATGTGAGTCTCAGTGCAGGAGGTAACGACATGGCTCAGTCTCAGTTGAAGATTCCCTTGGTGGGGGTAGTCACCACGTCAGAAAAGTACACTCTAGTCGGGCCCTCAGTCAGATTCCAAGGAACCACCGGTGGAACCACTTCCACTAGGTGTGCCTGCTGGCTCAACCGATCAAGATGACGAACTTCCAGATTATACCAGCTGATCTAGCCTCGCGGCAAGTTCTCAGAACCGGATTCTGCTTTTCTAGGATTTCCTGGACAACCAATTTTGTAAAAGGTGTCGCAGCACTGTTGCCTCAACCTGTGAAACCTTCTTGTTTGTGTTTCTGAATGCTTTCTTTCTTTCTTTCTTTCTTTCTTTTTGTTTCTGCACTTGTTGATGTGTCCTTCTCATTCAAGTTTCACTGCTGCATACGATGTCAGTTTCATTGTTTTTCACCTTCTCATGGCACTATGAAATTTCGTGTTTCTTGAAACTGTGGTTCTTTTCTTTTTCAATCAATTGAATTTTTTGATTTGTAATGAACTCACGGGATCTTGAAGATGTCCTTTTGTGGAACCATTTGTTGCACCGCCTGCCACCTTGCCTGTTACAGTTATCACAGCTGACTATTCAAGTGCGCACGAGGGTTGAAACCATGGCCGACTCTGACCGCTCTCGCTCGCCGTTGCCCCCTCGCAATCGACAAGAACAGCCAGGGCAACGACAGACAGTCCCGTGCTTTCCCAGATGGTGTGGCCCTATGGGCTCCGCAGTCCGGTCCTTATCAGCCATGCCATGACCTCAGAACGTACCGAAGTGGCCACCGTGCCAGCCGGGACCTTATGGGATGGGACGTATGACTCCAAATCCTCCATCTCTTCCACCGAGCTGGACTATGCCTCAACCGTTTCCACCAACTCCACCGTCCATGCCTCCACCACCCATGTTCCCTGCCTCTCAAGCCTCCATCACCTTCTCAACCTGGTCCCATTTCACCATCTCAATCCAAACGCCACCATACCTCGTCGCTCTCCTTCCAGCTCTGGTACAACTGAAGCTTCCAGAGTTTGTGGGTTTGGCCTGAATGAAAATTGGCAAGGTGATTGGGAACACTACGACAACCAGAAGGTCAACGGCTTGACCTTTCCCAGAATGATCCGGTCTTCAGCCTTCACTCAAAAGTTAGACATTGAAGGTTGTGATCCTCTTGCTCTACCCGTAGCAGCCTTGCTCTACCAACAAGCCAACAATCACTGGCTTCAGAAACTGGCCCATGGGCGAGAGATATATTTCATCCCTACGGGGGATATCGCGGCCGTGGTGTTTGCGACGGAATTGCTCTCTCAGTTGAGGAATAGAGGGATCGACCTCGACCGCGTCTCTCAGGTCAGGGCTCGACAGGATGGGAAGACACTGGACAAAACCTCAAATACCAAATTTGCGGCACTTCGTTCCACCGACCCAGATTCCCAGCACGAAATCACTTACCTCCGAAGTCAATTGGCAGAATTACGCGAACGACTCGGAGACGACCCTTCAGATGTATCCACTCCACTTCGCACGGGTCAACAAAGTTTCTCTTCTCAAACCACACCCATCCAACGCGCCTTAATGGGTTCCGGAGCTCCTGCACCACCTCCAGCTTTTGATCCAGCTTGCCTTCTTATACACCTTCTTACCATTCTACGTCTTTCCAACAATTGGCTCACCGACAACCTACCAACGGGCCTTGCCGATTGTACTTTTGCAAAGTGGCTCACAGACCCCCTGTCTCCGATGCCCAGCGCAATGCTCTCGTTTCCAACATTGCCAAAGCTGACATGGTGGTCAAATCAACTTGCCGATGCCGTTGAAACAGTCCAAAAGGTCGCAGTGATGATGGGCATTCTTCCAATTTGTCAACTTCAAAAGAACTTCAACGCCACGAACCTCATCAAGGTTCTGACGGTGGCGATCAGAATGACCAATTGACCAGCTCCACTTCTCCGGAGGAAACTCAAGCACAAAGTCCTTCAATCCCATCTTCATTTTCTCCCTGCGATGATCCTGGTAGTGTCCATTTTTTGAACTGGACCTCAGATTCTGGCGTGAACATCAGAACCTCTATGTCTGGGCCCCAATCCCTCTTTTTGTTCGTCGTGCTGACTATCGCTGCCATGGAACTTGCCTTCATACAGCAGTACCAACCCCGGCTCAACTATCCCTTTACCTGCCACTTTTTCCACCCTCGAAAAGGGCTTTTGAAAAAACCTGCCATGAATACCAATGACTAGCCACACTCTGGCATCGCGCCAAACACAAATTCACGCCACAGGTGGTCAAAGCCATCTAGCTTGGCCTCTGACCGGTTCCAAGACCATCTTGAACTTTGGACGATCATCCACGCCTTAGGATCGAATACCAAAGCCCGGTTCGAAACCACCAAGATGTTGCGATCTAGTTCTGGTGGACTTACCGGACTTACCCTTTGCTATGCACTCCGTCGTCTTAGCAACAACATCCAGGAGCCCTATCGCACCCTGTCCTTACAGGCAATCGATGCATCCATCCATTGGTGGAAAGGAAAGCCAGCTCCCCGTGCTTCCGCCTTGAGAGCACCGTGGTCCCTCAGTCCTGACCTTCAAAAGTCTCTCAAACACTTTCTCCGCCAATGGCACCTTCAAGTCTTGGCTCACCAGGTCCCTTGCCATGCCCCATCATTCAAGACCATCTTTGTCAAACATGCCTCGGTTTTGGACCAACTCTGCAACCACAAACAGGCTGTTACGACGTGGTCTACCAACATCGACGTCGAGTGTTGCTGTAAGAAGTGGTCTCAGTGCAAGAAGGCATCCCTCAATCCGAGTGATCCCCATTGGGTCCTATCAGGATCCCTCCTTGCAGGCCTTCTTCCCCCAGAAATTGCCGTCATTGCTGAGTGCTCTCTTTTGAACAAGGTGTTCCCTACGAAGAAAGACTACCAAGATCTACCAAGCTACCCTCACCCAGGGTCTTCGTGCATGGACTAAGCGCAATGGCCTGCCTTCCATGCCCACCAACCATATTTCCGACCTTGTTCAACTCCTTTGGCAACAACACATTAACCACTTAACTCACCACATCACCAAATCCACCACCAATTCCCTCCAGTCATCTCCAGTCTACGTTTGACGGAGCCATCTTTCATTGTGAGGACAAACACGCTTCGTCCTTGCGAAACTTTTGCCCGTGTCTCTACTTCCAAGCCAGTGAGACAACTTTCATGGACGCCTCCATTTTTGAGACGGCTCACCAGAACCCACAAGCCCTTGTAACCTCGTTGGTCTCATCTTTACAGACATCCTATGGTCGACCTTATCCCTGGGCTATTGGAAAGGGACGCCAGCTCCCATCGGGATACATTCTGGCCAAAAAGAAGAAAGCTTATCAAAGCGGACGACCTATCATGTCGTTCTCCCCATTTCGGCCGATGCCCAACATCCTGGCCTGGATGATTTTTCAACTCATCCCAGTGGCCTGCCCCAGCCATTTCGCCTCTGGAGATGTTTACACACTCCTAAGATTCTTCAAGAAGCTCCAGTCAATTGCGATCTCACCCTGTTCAGCCAGGATCTGGCCGTTTTTTTCACTATAGCATCGACCAAGCTCGGTTTTTGGGTGCGTGGTATATGCTCCTCGACTTCCTTCGTCCTCACATGGATGTTGGTGACAACGAAGTCTTATCCAGGCAAATCCAACAATCCTGGTGGCCTCATCAAAGGTCGCACGTTCCGACGCCTCAACGTCACCCGCAAGATCGTGATTAAAGACGTACCGTCTCTCATCAAGACGGCTTTGGACATGGAAACTTTCGCTTTGGGTCCCAGATGCGTCCGTCAGCGCCGTGGCAGTCCTATGGGAAGCCCCTTATCCCCAGCGCTGTGTCTGATGGTAGTTTCCATCAGAGAACAAATTTGGTCCACACTCATACCTTCAAGATCTTTGAGTACGGCAAGCGCTCGGCCGAACTGATGGTGGAAGATTCATCGGGACACACTTGTGTCCGTTCCATGGAACAATTCTTTTACGGAATCGTTGGTCATGTTAGATCGGCATGGATCTGCAGTTGGTGGCTGGCGTCAGGCGTCCCAATTGGCCAACTACTGGCGTCGCCATTTTGGGGTCCCAGAAGATCCTCATCCATACCGCGACTATGACACCCTAGAGGGAATTGAGAACACGGATGGGCCTTCCTCTGTGCTCCATTCATCGCAGCCTCCTGTTCCGATCACTCAGCTGGCTTGGCTCCTGCACAGCATTTTATGTCAGGATCCACAGGGCAATGATTTGTCTAATACTATTTTACAGACTTTGAGCACGGCAGCACGAACCTCATCGTCAGTAACACCCTTGAGCTCGGAGTCCCTGAGCCATGATGGTCTTGCTCAATTGGCTGGACACCTGGCAATCCTATCGAACGTCCTGCCCCAACAACGTGCTGCAGCTTCTGAGATTCCTGATGATCATAGCACGTAGATCCTAAATGTCTTGCATTGATCCGTGTCCAGCGGTGCATCTTTCAAAAAAGCCCCACGACAGCGGGTCGTGGGGCGTGTGCGTGAACCATCTGAAGAGATGTAAAACTTCTAATTTAGGGTTCCTTTTCGATGCTTTTTATAAATTTGATTAAATTTGCAGGGGGTGCCGGAGGCACTCATGAGACCGGCACGAACAAAGACACTCGTCAGTTGCCTGTGATATCGATGGGGACACTCATCGACGTACCTGCACATTATGTCAATTTCGTGATAAGCAGTGGTTAACCCAAGAACCACCTTGTCGCTTTCAGTTGTCATGCACGTTTGTCGCAATCTGGGATTTATTTCAACAGTCTTTTCAAAACAATTTGACTTCAACTGCGCTGGCTATGGCGATGGTAGCTTCTTGATACTTTGTCGAGTCTCTTCACCGACCCATTCCTGTCAGGTGTAATGGAAGTGTTTTTGCACGTAAGATGCATTCCACACCAAAATTCGCAATGACAGTTCGAAGCAAGTGTGTGCATAGGCCCGCCTAGGTGGTGCACACCATTCAGGAAGTCAGAAAATCCATTGCAGTCCAGATCCAAGCCATTGCAAACATTGAAGTTGCGGATTGATTTTGAAAATACGTGCTTGCACAATTTATTTCTTCTCATCATCCATTTGACTGACAAAAAATTGCAACTCCGGACTTGGTGGCAGCTACGCTATGGTGCCGCCTCGACATGATGATGCTTCGCCAATTCACAATCGACGTGCGAACTGTCATGGAAACTCAGACTGGTGACACCTGGTACAATCAAGCAAACTGACGGACATCATGCGTGTATGGACCTGCTTTGATGAAATCTTAAAAAGCTATTCATTAGCCTGTTTCCAGGCAGATATATTATAATTATTATATAGGAACCTTAAGGGACGAGATTTAACTTTGTATGTCCAAGTTTATGTGTTGACATGAATATGAGGAGTGACTGATCCTTTGCGAGAAAGGGATGGGATGTGCATGTGTATACTCTTGTGCCCTGGACAGTGGAATTCTTGACTCTTTATGATTTGACTTTGACTAATGATGAATTGTCAGCCCACTCCATCAATTCTAAACATCAGGCAGCAAACATTAAACCACCAGTCCTGCGCACCACACACCTTGTGCCCAGTGGCCTTAGCCTGTCAGGGAACCATGACGGATTCTAGATCCAAACCACAGTGAAATGAAACCTCTTGAGCTTTGAAGTAGCTCAACGCTGAACAGCAACTGGGCATGCCTGCCTCCAGCCATCTCCGTGCAATATGTCTTTTGTCCTGCTGCAGTGGATTGATGCAGCAGTAGCAGTAATACAGATCAACATGGCGTGCATTTATTACCTCGCATTGCCAGTTGTATCTTGAACATCGGTGATGATGACCGACCAAACTGTCGGAAAGAATTTCGGATCTTTGCAACCACAGCGAAGACAGGGTAGCGGAACTGCTCTGTTTCTATCTGCGCGATGGCCGCTGTGTGCATTTTCCTTAGCTTCATGGAGAAAGAGCTTCTGATGACCAGCACCTTGTTGCTGTAGCGCAGTACCTGGACATAAACACAGCAGTCGAAATGCTGACAACGAATGCAATTACTGTATGTCGCCGATCACAGAGTATGCCAGCAAAATAAAACTCCGTACAAACGCCAATCTGCGAGGTTGCTTCAAAATTCTTAACTAGACAGCAGTGGGCTACAATTCCAAGAATACTCATTTTTCCAAAATCTGAAAATGGGTGCTGGTTGGGCGGATGATTTGTGAGCCACCCTGCCTTCCGATGTGCAAAGCAAAACAAGATTCTTGGGATCTTCATCCGACACAGTCCTTGCTTGGCTGGAACCAAAAAAGACACACAGCAGTGTGAAGTGTCCATACCCTCTCCACTATGCCATTGGTGTCTATGACGAAGTAGATGTCCGATGTTCAGATTCATCCATAGATATGATGATATGAATTGGTATGATATATGGCACAATGGAATGGCGATTCAAAGATTCCCCTTGCTTTCCAAACATCAAGCACCAAACGTGTCCGGAACGGTGATACGTCATGATATGTCAAAGACAAGGGTCTGATAATTGTATGCTTCGCCACAGAACTCCAGTGTCCCATCCTGCCAGGTACGAGCTGGTAGATGCGGGCTGGTACGAAAACAAGACATCATCTACCAAAAATATGCCCGTCTGTTCGATGTAATTACAACGAAATACCATCATATACCTGATGGTACCTGGACATACTGTGGTCATTTCTGGCCGCATTGGAGGTACTTTTACCATTACCAGATCTGCCTTCAACCAGTACTTCAACTCGTGTTTAGACTAAATCCGAACGTCTTCCCCCCTTCGAAGGGTCCTCTGCTGCTGGCAGAAAGGTGGTCTGGAATCTGATCAAGAAAAAATAGCGTCAAGGAAGCAAAACAACCCTTTCCAGTCAGCGCTGAATCTTCGAGAAATCGACATGTTCACAGAAAAAAATATGATTCGAATGCGTTCAGGCTGATGGTAGTTCGACTGTTGGTTGTTCTCGAGGCGTGCTTCCTGCTTTTGTTACCTTCATGTCAGAGACTTGAGGTAATCAAGGAAAATGCCAACAGCAATCAATCTGTCTTCGTGGAATCAGTTTTTGTTTTCATATGTTGCTGCGCGGTCAAAGCCCTTGGTCTCAGGGAAACTCTTTGCCTAATGCTGATCGCATCATCAGCATCAGCATGCAGTGAAGTGTCTGCAGGAACACCTCCACCAGGCATGATACAAAGTGTCGGGACAATTCAGTTCCTAAACGGTAAACTTGTAGTGTCCTCGACACTGCACGCAACTCACCATCCTTTCCAACCCCGAGCAGGTCTCAGAGCATGAATGTTCCAATAGTGGTCTTGCTGTTGACTCTCTTCGATCCACACGCCCAGAGTAATGTACAGTAATGGTAACCAACATGCGATCGAACCTGCGTAGGCACCGTACTGATGAATCTCCCGTAGGTATTGCCGCAAGGAAACAGCCTTGGGCTCCTGGTGGATGCAATGGCTTGGAAGTGTCACAAAAAGGTCAAAAAGGATGTTCAATATTGTTCAAGGATGTTTAGGCATGTTTAGGCAAGCATCTCTGTGAATCCCACCAGTCTCACTGGGCACAGGTCTGTCATATTGGGACTTTGCCTGCATGCACAGGTCGAGACTACATCTAGGCATGATCACAATTCGCAACGCTGAAGGAAAGGTGCCGTCTTGATCTTGAATTCATATCTAGCCATATCTATACTTCAAATGCATGTATCGCTCTTCGGCTCTCCTTATCCTTCTCAGTTACGAGGACAGTAACGTCATCTGCTGAGACTTTTCCCAGCCTCCGGTCAAGCACAGACAAGCACAACTGTACTTTGGTCCACTACAGTAACATCAACAACGTCAACACAAGGACTTCAAAAATACTTCAGACGATTCGGATGCTGAAAGCCTCGCAGCATGGCAGTGTGGCGCACCTTTCGTTCCAGTTGGCGCCTCGCACGGTGTAGAGGGTCTGGCCGCTTCGCTCCACAAGCCTGGCAAGATCTGGCAAGATCTGGCAAAATCTGTACTGCGAGTGCAACATCAGCAAGGTGAAAGTGGAACATCGGTAACTATGCGCAACATTATGCAACTCCGAGTGGGCCCCAAAATCCTTCAAAACTCAAAATCAATCAAAATCATAAATCCATTCCCTGGGTGGATATGATTCAAAGATTCATGGAAGCTCTCAGATCTTTTTCAGTTGCCCTGACTGCCTGGAGTCTGTAATGTTTGGTCCAGAGCAGCTTATGCCATTAGGGCCAGATGAGCGAGCGCAGTCGTCCCACGAGATCGCCTCCCAGCGTCGTGTGCTTGCAGAGTCTGTTCATAGAGGCCCTTTTCTTTAAACAACATGTTTGTATCATGTTTGTACATCTTCCATAAAGTTTGCACATGTGAGCAGAATACTCAATGATATTGATACACATTACGTTGCATGCCCAATCTAGATGTATGTGTGAGTGATCTATATGCTCCATCTAGACATACTTTTGACATCTTCTGAAAGACTACAAATCATCAAGAAAAAACCCTCCTTCAGAGGGGGGAAAAAACCTCGATGCAAGATGCCCGTGGGCAAATCGGTGCCCAAAAAACAACGCCACACATGAGAAGCATGACGCTACAAAGAGCCACGTCAGCGTTTGCTGAGAAGCAAAATTCGAACGCCCCTCAGGAGTAGAGCAAACAGCAAAGTGCAAGATGAATCACTGCCGAAGGCAAATGAGAAAGAGCTGCTATAGGCATAGTGTCCAAATGGGTAATGACCAAGAAGTAGCACTACCAACAGAAGGCACTAAAGTCACAAGCATCGGGAGCATACAGAAAGAATCAAAGTACTCATGGTTCCAAGATCAAGCCAGCAGCCACGCCAGAAGCAGGTGTTGGAAGTGTCCCTGTCTTGCGCCGCTGGCGCAGGGCGTGGCCAGCGCCGTGAGCCAACATCACTGCGACCTGCTCGGAAAGACGAGCGTACACCTGTGCCAGGTTGTCACCCTCAACGATGGCAACGAAACCACCTAATCGGTGCATAAGAGCCCGCGTCTCCGGTGTACTGCCTCCATGGATGTCCCACACCATAGGTAGGTAATGGATCCCTGCTTGGAAACATTGGTCCGCAGTTGCGCCTGCTTCCAGGTCTGCCCATGCAAGGTGAACCCTGTCACAGCGCAAAACACATCGTGAAGGGCCGCATCAAAGGCCTGCATCGCCGCCGCGCTATACCGCAGCGGGGTAGTGCGGGCTAAATAATCCATCCACCCACCAGTGCAACACCAACGCAGCAGATAATATGCTACTTGCGGGTCACCAATGCCACCTATCAGCCGGGCTGTCGTGGCTTGCTGGGCCGCCCGTGGCAAACAATACGCTTGGCAAAAGGCATCATCCCCTACAGGTGACTTCAAAACTTCATAGTTGGCATCTTCACAAATAGTGCATCCCAAAGCCAGAAAGGGTCGGAAATCAACCTGGTGCAAAGTGCCAGCAGCCGGAGCAACAGAGGACTGAGAAAGACGAAGACCAAGGTGTGGCAGGACAGGCGACCAATGCCGAAGAGCACGCAAGACCTCCGCCGAAGGCAGCATCTGCAAAACAAGGGGCCATGTCCAACTGGGCCCGGGGCTGTACCACCGGGAGAACGACCCCAGAGCCGGCGGGAGGGTCAATCAATCCCAAGCTCTCCAGAAGCAGCCGCTGCACCACTGCGTGGCATGCTGTCCTGAGTGGACACCCCTGTTGGCCGCCAGCAGCCGAACGGATGATCACTTTGTGGTAAAACACCTTGGTGTCAAGGTCTGTAGGATAGATATACTCCAGCCACCTGGATAGCCCAGGGGCGACCTCTTGCATCCGTGTCAAGAACACATGCCGATCAACCGCATTGTGCGCATTCCCCTCATCATATGACAAACACACCAGATCGGTGCCTGCCAAATAATGCTGGCGCCATTCGGTGAAGATGTGGCATAAATAACTTTGGTTCAGGTGGCAAACCGACCGCAAGTTGATGAGGAAGCAGGTCGGCTCGGAGAGCAGGGAGGTCACTGCGCAGTAGCGCCTTGCCAACCAAGCGCGGCACCGCTTCCCCAGCACATGAGGGGCGAACATCAGCTGCACCAGCCTTGCTGGTTTTCTCCAGGGCGGTCCTGCGAGCACCCCCTAAGTAGGGGCGTAATGCAGCAGGAGTCTTGCCTAAGCAAGTTGACAAGATCGGTGAGGGCCTGTGCCCCATACTGTTCATCCCCCAGTATCCACAATCTGCTTGAGAAAGTCTGGCCGCATACCTGTGGGGCCTAAGGCAGCTCCCCGAGGAAAAGAGCCTCTGCACAACTGAGCTCATTGGCTGGAGGGGTCGCCGGCCGGAAAGAGCCAGATTGTTGGGGAGGAGGCGGCGGAAACTTGGCTTGCATGGCGGCTATGATGGCTCCAGTCGGAGCAGCGACGGCAGCCCCACTGAGTTGCTGTACTGCCTTGCCCGGCATGCCCGCCGAGCATATAGCGGCCCTGGCTAGGCAGGGGGCGGCTCCGGCCAACCACCAAGGCCCACCGCTCCGCAGCGCCCCCCGACCTTGCAGAACAGGAAGAGTTCCAACCAAGCAAGGCGACGCCGTTTCCGCGGTATGGTATCCGCAGCGCCGCCGGGGTCGACCCAAGCATCAGCCAGGTTGTCTTGCAGGACCGCCAAGATAAAGCGCAAAAAATCTGACTGCGCAGTCGGTAAAAGAGCAGAGCTATAACAAAGCCCCGAGTGCCTATGGGGGCCGCAAAAATGTCATCGAGAGAAGGCAAACTCTGAAGAACTTATCAAGGTCACCATCAGAGCAGGACCCAGGCAGGTGTATTGGAGGGGGGCGGGCCGCTACACGGTCGCCTGCACAGGTCCGGTACACCCCTCCATTGCACCTCCGACTCACCAGACGAGAACACTCACGGCAGCTGACCATGTTACGTGCTGGTAGCCAATCGGCCGGCACGGCACCAGGGAGTTGCCCGAGGATGTGTGCATCGACATAGGCTCGCAGGCCAGCAAAGTTCTCCCACCCAGGATGCGCAGAGTCCGCGGCTATGCACCCGGGCACTGGGCAGTGCAATGGCGCACATCCATAGGCACATCCCCGTCATCCGCCAGCTGCATAGGGGTGTCGACGACCCCAGCAGCCACCACGACACGAGGCCGCTCCCCACCAACAGGAGTCCCTGGGCTGGCGGCATCCCATGGCCAGATTCAGTCTAAATAGATTTCCGACAGTATCTTCTGAAACAAAGGCATGTCCTTCCTTTGGCCGTTCATTGCTTCTCAGGAAAAAACGAGACCTCTGACCTCTACAGAACAGGCTCACGAAGATCTCAGGGTCATAGTTATAAAAAGACCTGAGTTTTTTTGGTCTTTGCAATAGGTTCTCTGCGAAAAATAAGCATGGGCCAGCGGTCGGCTGCTCTAGCAGCCAATCGTTCGCACGCAGTGACTCCAGTGTTCCTGCCTTGCAGTTGTAGCGTGCATAGATCCCTCCAGCATCCTGGCCTAAGGTGCACGTATACAGGGTACTTATTGATACTTGACCGCCCTGTGTCCTAATATAGCGGTTGTTGAACAACTTGGTAATACTTATATATTGGGTAAGCGGGACTCTTGGCATGTTCCACAACCATGCTCAGGGAGTCTTGGGAGGTGATACAGCTGCTCAATACTTCACAATCACATCCCAATCACATGATGCATGTGGTGGACGTGAAAGTACGTAGAGTCCCTAGAGTGCAAACTTATTCTGTGTACTGAACTTGTTATCTCGAGTTTCGAAACTTGACATCAGCAGCAAACAGAAGTCCATCAAAGGCCCAAACAAGACTGATTGATTGCAGCAACGATCTCATCCACAGGCACTGTAGTAGCCTCGCCTCAGCCATTGGAAATTGCAGATTGGTCATTTCATTTCTTTAAGCAATTTCATCTTGAACGATTCTCCCATGCATCAATTGGAGATAACGACATTCGATTTGCAAAAGCATACAGCAGCATACCTGTAAGTATTGTTGCAACATCTGCTTGTGTCCATGAGACGATAGGCATGTCAAATCCACCTGGGTTCCACAGAAGAAACGCTAAATGCATAGGGTCTGAATGGTCGTTAGTGCTTTGCGAAGCAACCTATTACAATACAGCTGTCACTGTGCAAAGGTGTTCGAAACAACAGCCGCCTCCCCTGCGCCATCCCCGTCACTGGGTTTTCATGGTTTCTCAGTTTCTCCATGCTTTTTCCCCTCTTGCCTGCCACCAGCAAGAAATGCAAGGGTGTCTCAGCCGACTGGATGATCTCCGTTTCGTGCAATTTTGTGGCGGAGTCGGGCGCGAAGAGATTGAAAGAAGCATCCTATGTGATTGAGTCCAAGTCAGAATGGGTGGCCTTGCGATTTTCAATCTGCATTTAACATTTCTCAACCTGTGTAAGCACCTACAGACCAACATGAAACGGCCTGATACCACATAGTGCATTTCATGTTCAATCCTATTCGACAGTCCAACTTTACGTGCGCCTGGGTCCTTTGGCCATTGTGAATCCTCCTGTATTTGCGGAACACCGTCCAAAGTAATTGTATGTATTATTAATTCGTGTATGTACAGTATTGTACAAGTAAATATATTTGAATATCAATATGATGTTCATTGATGTTCTGTAAGCAAAATGCAAGCATATGTAGATCCTCAAGTCTTACCAGGGTCCAAATGCGACACAATGCGCTGTGTTCAACTCCTTGTACTTGGGCCAAACTTTTCGCAATTGTTCTTTCCTCAGCGCAAAGGCCAGGGAGGAACCTTTCTTATCAAACTCCAGGTCATCTCGGCCACATGTTGGCAGCAAAGGGAAGTGTGAGACAATCAAGTGATCATCACCAGTGGTTCAAAAACAGGCACAGCACAAAGTCCAGGTCAGTCACGAGAAAATTGTATTGCTGAGAGCATTCCATAGACCTTGTATGCGTATGTAGAATTTTGCGAGTGAGTCCACCTACTGATCACTATTGCTTCGCAACGGTTAGACAAAGTCCACTTTTCGAAGGCTGTGATTAGTTATTCTGTTGTCCATTGTGAAACTTCCTGTTTACATTTGGCTTTCCCAGAAGCTAGCAGGGCGCTATGGATGCTGCGAGGGACAAAAGTTGGGGGCCGGGTGAACCGGGCGGGAAGGTCTGTTTCCGATTGTTTACGTGCACTTGAACTCGCACACAAACCTGATGCCTCCTCAAAAGAACCACAGAGATGCAACGGAAGTTTCGTAGAGAAACTCCGAGTTGCGGAAAGTGAGCCAACCCAGCCTCACATCTGCTCAAAGTCACCCTCACGCAACCTAACATTCACTCAAAATCAGATCTTCTTAAAGTCGCATTCACACAACCTCACATTGACCAAACATGGGACTCACTCAACCTGAGATTTAATCAGCCTCACTCACATACTAAGCCTTTTACTTGCTTACTCGACCAACATCTTCTCAACCCCGCATCCGGGCGACCCCACTTTCACTGAACCTCACATTCCCTCAGCTCATGTAGCATCTAGGGTAGCTCTGTGTGCTTGTGCGTTGGTCTTTTGTAACGCTGTCAGACTTTGCGCGGCGGAACCGTTGCATCAAGATGAGATTTGGGAGGTAGAATTTATGCGAAACACTTTGCTACTTCGAGTATACGTGTGCCGGTCGGGGTGAAAAGTAAGCTGGGTTGCCTGTGATTGCGGGCATCAGCTCGGAATGGAGGAGTGCTGGAAATGAGGCATCCAGGTGATTGCGGTGAGTTTACATTAGGGCTGTGCGTTGCTGTTTTGCGTGTCGTGTTTGCTTTGCGCAGTGGAACTGCTGCGTCGGAGGTTGCGCTAGTGTTGCGCGCGGCTGCTATTGTGTTTGGCATAGCCGATTGCTTTGCGCAGTGGAATTGCTGCGTCAATGCTACTGGTTGGCCAGATTCTGAAGTTTGGCGCCTTGCATTTTCCTTTTAAAAGTCCTTGTGCAAACAGCTTCAAAATCGTACTGGAGCCAAGAGAAAGAAATGCCAAGAGATGTTAAGAGAAGATAGAGAAAGAAGGTGAAGCGACACTTGGTTGGTCACAGCAAAGCGGTCAAAGCTGCGGTGACTCCTAAATGTATAAATTTGGAATCGACAATTCAAAACACTTTTCTCGCCTATGAAATCAAATGCTCTTGAAAAGAGTCGTGCCTAGAGTGACTCCTCTTGAAAGACCACGAACATGCTCCTGTTAGATCAATGACTACTGTAATGGAGCGCTCTAGGATTTAGATGTGCGAATCTGGACCTTGTAATTACTGTTTGACACTTTTTTGGTGCCGTATGTTTTTTTCGCCCTTTGAACAAAGTTTATATGGAGGGGTGCCTTGCCAAGACCAAAAATCAAGTATGAACTAGCGACTAGTGAGAAAGTACCTGATAGGATATGCGAGTCTTTGCTAAATTCGTCGAGTTTCAAATCTGAGATCCTTGAACCAGGCAGGAGCTTGATCTCGGCTGTCTCGCCCGAAACCAGGGACACTGTGACGCTGAGTCTGCTTGAGTCGCTAGCCATTGTGAATTTGAGCCGCTGCAGAATAAAGACCCCTGAGCAAAACTCATGTTTTTACACCTGTAACTGGTTGGAATTAAAACATCCAAGTGTTGTCTGTGGATCACGCTCCATGGTCTAGTAGCGCGCATGGTGCAGAGTGCTCAACCTAATTCCAATTCGATGCTTGACAATAGGCAGAATAACTACCGTCTTCAGTTTCAGATTTGGCTTTAGAATACTTTAAACAGCTCCACCGCAGATTCAAGCTGGGCATTCAAAAAGCCGTCACTCCGGGGATTATGATCTCTACTTTGTCAAGGACTTGAAACTGCAAAGTGATCAAAGACTCGCAGTGAGTCTATCAAAGCTTACAGGCAGCCGCACAAACATGAAATGTGAAGTGGAGTAGGTGCAGATGGCATAGTTTCAGGAGTTGATTGACCATCCCGAATTGATGACACGCCTTCATGGAAGTTTGGCAGGTTTTGACGTAAGGCAGGTAGCAGTTCTGGAAACCACTCCTCACGCTCAGGCTCATGAAGGTTACAAGAAGGAGACTAGACTGTATATTGAGTAATAGTGTATCATGCAATGCCATAAAAAACTGAAACGTTCTGACACAATATCTGAAACAATATGTAACAATAATATCCAATTAGATCACTTAGTTACGTCGCACTGGGCTTGCCACTCATCCCCTGATCATCCTAGTGTGTAAAATGTATGCGTCAAAGAAGAATTGGCGAAGTCTTTGGCATATAAACATGAGCCTGATGACAAAAAACAACGCAATCAAACAATATCAAATATAGTTGCGGGCACGTGCTTAGAACCTGTAGAAATTTTCCAAAATGTTCGGGCACTTAGAGCCTCCCCAGGTGCTAAGTGCGAGTCCGGCTATGTTAGGGGGGGTTCTAAGTGTGAAGTCCCCCAACCATTTGCCTCATAGCCTATCATTCCTATAACCTGGCAAAAATATATAGCATAATATGTTCAACATAACTATGATTATAAAACATACTATAATCGATATAATGTGGAACGAATCACATTCTTTTACTGCTAGGCGGAGCAGCGGTCACTATATAAAAATCCTTGGTGGTCTTAGCCACCTAGCCATCCCACTCAGAGGCGGCGTCCATCACCACTAGTCGGCTGGTGCACGTAGAACACAAAGCCACGGTCACAAAAATATAGCCCTTATCAAGGAACATGTTGGCACTTCAATCTGGGAATACTCGATCAGTGTAGGTTGTCACTTAGGAGGCTCTTAGTATGAAAGTCCGCATCTATCTGCCTGGTTCCCTGCCGTCCCGTGCGCATACGCAACATCTAATCTGATCTATAAAACCCTTATGAAGAAACATATTGGCACACCAACCTGGGAAGATTCTATCAGTGTAGGTTGTGATTTAAGAGGTTCTAAGTGCGAAAGTCCCCACCTATCTGCATGGTTCCCTGCCATCCCGTGCGCACAGGCAACATATCTAATCTGATCTATGACTCTTACCAAGAAACATGTTGGCTCTCCAATCTGGGAAGATCTTAATTCTACCAGAGTATGCTGTGATTTAGGAGGTTCTAAGTGCGAAAATCCCCACCTATCTGCGTGGTTCTGCGTGGTTCCCTGCCATCCCGTGCATATAGGCAACATACCTATATAATCTGATCTATAACACCCTTATCAAGGAACATGTTGGCACTCAAACGTGGGCAGATTATATCAGTATAGGTTGTGATTTAGGAGGTGCTAAAATCTGATCTTTAAAAACCTCTTGTATCAAGAAACACGGTGGCACTCCAATTCTATCACTGTAGCTTGGGATTTAGGACTTAGGAGGTTCTACGTGCGAAAGTCCCCACCTATCTGCATGGCTCTGCATGGATCCCCGCCATCCCGTGCACATAGGCAACATACCTAATCTGATCTATAAACATCTTATCGATCTGCATTATTCCGCATTGTTCCCTTCCACGCCGTGCACATGGGCAACATCTAATCTGATCTATAAAACCCTTATGGAGAAACATCTTGGCACACCAACCTCGGAAGATTTTAATTCCTGTGATTTAGGAGGTTCTAAGTGAGAAAGTCCCCGCCTATCTGCCTGGTTCCCTGCCATCCTGGGCACATAGGCAACATACCCAATATGATCTATAAAAGCCTTATCAAGAAACATGTTGGCACACCAACCTGGGAAGATTTTAATTCCTGTGATTTAGGAGGTTCTAAGTGAGAAAGTCCCCACCTATCTGCCTGGTTCCCTGCCATCCTGGGCACATAGGCAACATACCCAATATGATCTATAAAAGCCTTATCAAGAAACATGGTGGCACTCCAATCTGGGAAGATTCTATCAGCGTAGGTTGTGATTTAGGAGTTTTTAAGCGCGAAAGTCCCCCCACCTATCTGCATGGTTCCCTGCCATCCCGCGCACATAGGCAACATACCTATTCTAATCCATATTATCGTTACTGAGAAACATGTTGGCACATCAACCTGGAAAGATTTTCATTCTACCAGTGTAGGTTGTCTTTTAGGATGCTTTAAGTGCGAAAGTCGCCGCCAAACTGCCTGGTTCCCTGCCATTCTGGGCACATAGGCCACATACCTAATCTGATCTATAAACGCCTTATTGAGAAACATGGTGGCACTTCAACCTGGGAGGATTCTATCAGCGTAGGTTGTGATTTAGGAGGTTTTAAGTGCGAAAATCCCCACGTGTCTGCTTGATTCCCTGCCATCCCATGCGCATAGGATATCTCATATACAATATATATATATATATACATACATATAATATATATAGATAGATAGATAGATCGATAGATAGATAGATAGATCGATAGATCGATAGATCGATAGATCGATAGATCGACAGATAGATAGATCGATAGATAGATAGATAGACAGATAGATATAGATAGTCTCCCATCACCAGTCTATATAACCATTATCCAAGCATTATCAAGAAACATGTTCGTGCTCCGATCTCAAAGTGTAGTAGTCAAAGTATGATTTCAGAGGTTCTAAGTGCCAATCTCCCCAACTATCTACATGATTATAAACATATGTAAATATTAACTTATATTATTAAAGATACTTATGATTGGGAGAGGTTCTAAGTGTTTTTTTTTTTCTGAAGCTATCTGCATGATTATAAACATATGTAGATGTTAACTGATAACTTTAAATATCATCATGTCATATGATAAGGTTCTAAGTGCAAGGGTTTCGGGGTTCTAAGTGCGAGTTTCTCGTGTGTTGATTTTTATGTTAAATTTTCCAAAAAAGGTTCTAACCACGTGTCCGCAACTATAAGATCAAACAGTATCAAACAATCAAGCAACTAAGCAACAACCTGTACTGAAGTATGAACAAATTTCAACCGACGACCAGAAAGGAGTCATCCAATCTCATAAAATGTCTCTTCCTCTGCTTTCCAGCGGAGCGCAGTGCCGGCACGCATCAACCGAATGACCTGGATTGGACTGGTTTTGGTGGCAGAATGCCTGGGGTCACAAATTAGAATTGCATGGCTTGGCAGGCATCCATCCATCCATCCATCCATCCATCCGTCCTACTTTCTTGCTTCATTCTTGCTTCAGAAACAGTATGAAACAGTTTTCATGTCAATCTTTTTGTTTCCCAATGAAATACAATGATATCGCAGGGCTTCTGGCCCGACGCGGAGAGGCTGTAGCAGCCAAATCTTGCAGTCGGCCTGGAAATTCAGTGCCACATGAGTGTGTTCAAAAGTCTTATATAAATATATATATACACTGTACAGTACAACGTTTATTTTTGAGAGGTTGCCTCAAGCAAAAAAAACTGCGCAGGACTGGCGCATTTGTTACATATCAGTTTCGTTGCAGAATGGTGACTCCTACGATCCTCGATGTGTCTGACCTTGCCAGCAGCATCAATCTTTCATTTCGTGCTCGCCGAATGGTCTTCATCTCATCATCCATTGCAAGCATCTTACCACCAGAATGATTCTGCTTGGGACACCATGTGGCTTCCGTCAGACTTCCTGCAACATGCTCGTGCTCTAGGATAACTTCAACCCGAAAGTGGACCATCCAAATCAGCCTAAGGTGCCATTGAGCAAATAATTGTCGGTGTAGCCGAGAGTTGCAAAGTGGCCTTCCAAAGCAGCATACAACGAGACTGTCCCTACATGAGCACACCCATGGTTCTGATGCACTTTGCACAAGTTGTGATTTCACATACGAATTCTTTCGGGTGTGATGATGATGCCATATGCCATATTACTCTTGCATGACTACTCGTGTGCTGCCAATCATTTGAATGAACGTCACCTCAAATCATGTATGCAATCATAACTTAACACAACATTCAGACATCACTTGTGCTGGGATTCTGCCGCCGACACAAATACGATTGCAGCCTTTCGATGCAAACAATCCGCGTTTCTGCTTTGTATCGACAAATAAGTCTTGTTGCGAAGGAATTAACAAGACATTGACCAACAAAGAACAACCATCCTCTGTTAACCTGGCTCAATCGACCTGACCCAAACACATGGTGGTTTCATCTCGTCTCACCGTTTGGAAGTTGAAGGAATGGGAAAACATGCGTAGTCGGCAAGCTTAAAACCCAACCCGGAGGCAAGTTTCATCTTACCAGCAAAAATCATTTACGCCAAGACATCATTTCTTATGGGAAAAAGGAGATTGGCGAGTGGATGTGAGGGGCTTTCAATCCAGGGAAAAGTAGAAACTGGCTCACCTACACGTGTCAACTAGATTGAAGGCTACTAATTAGTTGTCTCTGTCAATAACCCAAAATGACACATAAACTCGATTTTCATTCGTTCTCCCTGACCAGTGATTTGTGTGACTCATGATTGCCAAATGACATGGAGGCCAGGCTCAAGCATATTCTCAGGAGGATCACTTGAGGCCGCGGGGTGAGGAACGAAAGTGACAGGGTGGGTACAATCAGACATAGAAACTGGCTTCTTCAACCGTGATATGAGGCGTCAAAGCTCCACCTGCATATCCTGCATCTAGGAGGTTTGAACGCAAACAGCTACATAAGATGCTTTTCCCATCTTCTCTCCTTGAAAGCAATGTTCCGTGCGCATCACAATGCTGGGTCAAGATGATTACAGTGATGCAAATGAAGATGCAAATGATGAAGAAGCAAAAGAAGAAGATGATGATGATGATGATGATGGCGACAATGACGATGACATGATGTAGATGTGAAGGTTTCACGTGATTGGCGATTCCAGCCCCTGCCAACACATAGCCAAAGCAAGAGGGACTTCAGGTAGCAAATGATAGCTTTCCTGATACAATGCAAAAAGGATTAAAAAGGATCAGAAGTTGAATCATAAGGATGAAACCTGATAAGGCTTTCGGACAACGGATGATAAGGGATCATCAGGTCACCAGCTTTCCCTCCGATGTTGGCCTAAGAGTTCGTCGATTTGCGGTGGGAAGAATTCCTGGCATATGTTTCTGGCCGATTCTAGCCTATTGCTGCAGTGTCAAGGACAACATACAGCAAGCCCAGCAAATGCCATTTTAGCATCAAGGAGATGCAGAAAATGGTTTAAAAGCTACGACTGTACAAACGTGTAACAATATTGCCAATCACGGAATGAAATGGAACGAGTCTAAATAAATAGGACCCGTGAAATGCCCATGAAAAGAAGTCCGAAAATTGGCATCTTGTCCTGCAAGGAAATCGTTTCAATCATGTCAAGTACATACATGGGAAACTGTGCGCAGCTTACCGACGAGTACACGCATGTATCTCAAGGCGTTGAATCACCAACGGGGGCTAAGAAGACTGAAACTAAAGCCACATGGGCACCGTTTGAAACCCTCTCTCATCCCCTTATACTGGCTGGCTAACACGGGTTGCCCCATAATTTAATGTGTCATAATACTCTGTAATAAACCAATAAACCAGCAGTATCACTCCGCATAATGGCATAATGACCAAGCCACAAGGGTTTTGATCACCACTCACACCTCCAGAGGTAGTCAGCAATATTGGCGTGAACAGCAGCTGGAACCAAATGCTCAGCCTAATTATTTGCTCCGAGGGCCGAGGGCATGCTGTCCGTGTAGGTCTGTGTAGTCAAAACGTGCAAGCGTCCTCTGCATAGCTATGAAAGCGCCGCGAGAGCCTGCACTGGTGCACGCTGAAACGGAACACAGATGAACACAGTCACAGACGGACAGATTATATATACAGAAATACTTGAGGCCAAGGGGCAAAGGACGAAAATGGAGGATGGAGAAAGGGAGGAGGTGTGGTGACAGATCGGTGTGTGAGAAATCCGAGATATGAGGTGGAGATAGGTGGATAGTAAGTGATGATGCTGGTGGCGACGATATCGCGACGATGTCCCCGGGATTAAGCCACGGCCAAACTCCTTCCAAAAACACCAGCCCGGGGAGGGGGGTATATAGTCAACCGTGAAGGTTCACGTGATTGGCGATACCAGACTACCTTGCTGCCAAAGCCAGAGGGACTTCAGCTAGCAGCAACTAGCTTTCGTGCGAAATACATACACACATAATACCATAATACAGATAATACAGTACGTTACCATACGTCTGTTTCTGGTCTTGTCGGCCGTGGATTTTGTCGAATGTTGATGTCCTAGAGTTCAAATACTAAATATGAAATATAGTACGATTCAATTACAATTGATGTGTCTCAGAAATGCCGAACAAGAGTGGATGACACGTTTGAGGCGCAAGCGCGGCCAAAAGCTTCACATCTGCACAGCGTTCCTCACAGGCAAAAAGGAATCAGGGCAAAGCACCTCTATTGGCTGACTCATCTGAGAGCATGAAAACATGGACCATACACATCTTAAAAGGTCAGCAGGTTGTGCTGCTAACCGTTGCCCAGTAGGCAATAGAGGATTGGGATACTGAAACCATCACACTGGTGCGAACAAACTAGGGACAAACTACAAATACATAGGTTTTCGAACTTGGGGGAACTTGCTTGAGAATCAAGCAGCTGTCAACTGCACTAAACTCATCGTTGCCTTTGAGCGCACACATGCAAAAAGAAAGCACGGAAGGAACCTCATAAATCTCATAAATCGTCTGAAGCATCCTTGAATACCACCTGAATTCACTGGTACTAGGTTTCCTGGGTGGGATGGCAGATAAGAATTATCAGAATACTTCAGTGTCGACTTCTGCGTTTGAGTTGTATATCCACTACTGGTACCTATATGTCACTGTTACTAAATGCACCATGCAATTGTGACCAAGTGGAACGCTGTCCTGCGCGAGCTGCCGCAGGGTTTTCACCACATCATCAGCGCTCATTCCAGGTGCCTCTATTCAGGACAGTGGAGTTAACGGAGACAATGAATAGATGGCATGTACTGGATCCTAAAGATGCCTTTAGGATCCTTTAGTCCTTTACGAGCCATTGGCTGTCTGGCAGACCACCTTCAACTTGTGACCTTGAAATGCTTGTGTGGAAGGGGCACCTGATCAGTTCACAGCTAGAATTGTGCGAGAAGTTTCCTGCCGTATTGACATAGCTTGGGGTTTCGGATCTTTTCCCAAGGTATCCTACTCTACACTGGCAAACATGCTGCAGCTTTTCAAGTGAACTTCAAACTCAAGCTCAAGCTTGAAAGAGAGGTCATGTCGGAGTGAAAACAATCAAGTGCAGAGTATATAAGGATCACCATGGATCACAAGGGTTCATCAACCACTAATCTTCCAAACATGCAAGAAATAAACAAGAAACTGTCCAAATTGCGAAACTCTTTGGCTGGCTGTACCTCAACGAACCGCAAGAACGGCACTGTGGCATCTGCGCAGCTCATCCTTAGAACAGGAGTTGCGCGAGTTGCTATTGAGGCAGTACTGTACATTAATTTCTTTCCACCTCCCATTCAGTCGACTCGTCAAGCATTTTTGTCTCTTCCCAGGAACTCCATGGTAGTTGTGAGAGGAACAGGTGTGCATCCGAGAGGTTCGATTTTTCCCCAATAGCGTAAGCTAATGGGGTCTTCAGCCCAGAATAGCTCCAGTGTGCACTGGTGCAGGCGCCGGGTCAACGAGGTTCCGGAGAAGGTTCCGAAGGTTCTGGAGAAGGTCTGGGAGGCTTTGGTGCAGAGCCAGGTGAGGTTCAACAGCGTTCCGGACAAAGTTCCGGAAAAGGTTCCGGAGAAGGTTCTGCAGAAGGTCTGGGAGGCTTTGGTGCAGAGCAAGGTGAAGTTCAACAGGGTTCTGGAGAAGGTTCCGGAGAAGGTTCCGGAGAAGGTTCCGGAGAAGGTCTGGGAGGCTTTTCAACAGGGTTCCGGAGAAGGTTCCGGAGAAGGTCTGGGAGGCTTTGGTGCAGAGCCAGGTCAGGTTCAACAGGGGCAAGGACTTTGGCAAGAAGGGCAAGAACAAGGGCAAAATTGACTCTCAGCAGCAGTGTTGTATTTGTCTTGAATATGGACATTGGAGTCGTGAGTGCCCCAATGGAATGGTGCAGCAGGTGGTGAACCAATCACAGCAGGATCCTGGAGATCAAGGACAAAACCAACATGGTGTTCATGCCCCTGCAGCTGGACAAGCTCAACCTCGAACATCGCCTCAAACCAGCTATCCTTCTTCAACGACGGCTTCGACAGTGAGGAGAATTTCCACAACTCCTATGGGTATCCCAGCATTGTCGTCTTCTGCATGTTCAGTCAGAATGGTGAGCGCTAGATTGGAAGCTGGTGGTGACTTGGTGATCCTTGATAGTGGCTCCGATGTTTCATTGCTGCCCCTATCTTATGGACAATGTGGAGAAAAATGCCCCAAATCTTGAAGAAGTTCAACTACGTGATTGCAAAGGTGAACATGTGCAGGTCACAGGCTACAGGACTGTGTCACTAGTGGTCAGAGATGAAGATGGAGAAGAAGCAGAATTGGAGCACTCCTTCATCATTGCCAATGTGAAGAGTTGCATGTGGCGTTGCGAGTTGTCTTTGGGACAGCTATACCGCAGTGGAAGGAGCGTGAAGCAACATGGCATGGACCTGTTCTCGAAAGTCCTGATCAAAATCTTCGAGTTCCTGTGGTGCATCAACGCAACAGTTTGGCTATTCGAGCCGATGTTTGCCGTGTTGTGATGGCGGAGGATGAGACAATCTTTTCTCCTCATGCACATGTTCGAGCCATTGTGGAGCTGGAAGACAGGTCTAGACCTGAAGCACCCAGAAACAATCAGCGGTTGGTCCCAGATGGCAACCCCTACATGAGAAGTGTTGGTGATCGTTTTGTTGACCCTAGACCCGTTTGGGCTGGCAACTTTGGCTATCGTGCCGCTTTGGTGCAGAAGAGGTCATTGGCATCAGAAGATCATGGATGGCATGTCGTGGAAGTTGGCAGGAAGTACTTGGGATTGGATGATCCCTTCGGTGTGATTCCTGACTTGGAAAGCTATGCCCAGGGTGAAGAGGTCATCATCCTCACGATCCTCTCTGAGAAGGAGGAGTGTCTTGCACGTTTTGGAAGTCTTTTGGCTGCAGGTGGCTACACCATGGAAGAGCCCTACGAGCCTCCTCATCGAGGTGAACCTGGTGAACCAGAAGGCATGGAGATAGAAGGTTTGGTGATTGAGCCGATCTTGGACGAGGGCAGAGATGAAGTCAGTGGACGTGAGATACCTGAATTCCAGGAGATTGCCCCAGCATTGCAGGAAGATGCAGAGGCCGAACTGATCAGGGTCAATGATGTGGACGTGCCCACAATAGCTCAGTTGAGATCTTGCCAGCAGCTGGAAGGTTATTGGGTGTCTCAACATCAGGTTCCAAGAGGAAGATCTTCAACATGAATCAGAGCTGCCCCACGTTTCTGCCTTGCATTTGAGGGCTTTGGAAGTTGCTAGAGGTGAATTTGAAGCGATGCAACCTCACCCACGTTTTCAAGATGCCCCTGCGCAGCCTTCAATTCAGGAGAGAAAACTTCATGAGGTGACCCACATTCCCTTCAAGAAGTGGTGTTCAGTTTGTGTTCAAGCCAAGAGCAGACCAAACCATCAACGGGCAACACCACCAGATGAACTAGCACAACGTTCTTATCCCACATTGCAGTGTGATTTCTACGTGGTCACTGGCAATTTGAATTTTCTGATCATGGTTGATGGCTGGACGAAGTTCATAGGAGTTGAGCCTTTGAGAAACAAGCTGCAATCAGTTGTTGGAGCTGCGGTGGCAAAATTCCTTGGAGGACTTGGATACTATGATCGTGTCGAGCTTGCCTATGACAATGAACTGGTGCTTGCAGCAGGCATGACAGTAGCTCAAACCATCCGTGCAGCCCAAGGACTTAAAACAGTTCTTCAACCTGGTCAGATGCATGGGAAGTCAAGGACATCCCTAGCTGAAAGAAGCATCCAGACAGTGAGATCTCAAGGAAAGGCTTTGATGGTGCACCTGGATGAGAAGCTGCGTGTCAAATTTCCAGCTGAACATCCCCTGCGAGGCTGGTCAGTGATTCATGGTGCTTGGCTTTTGAATAGATACCATGTGGCATCATCATTGGGAACAACGGCATTCATGAGTTTGAGGGGACGCCCCTGCAAGGGTGCCTTTGGTGAGGTGGTGTTTGCACTTGATCCTCTTCAAGCCAAGTATGCCTTCATGTTCCAGTTGGAGGAGTTGAACCAGAGCTGGACGAGAACGAGAAAGCAGTGCATGAATATGCTGAACAACATCCACATGAAGATGCTGAAGATGTGGAAGATGTTTCACAGCCCAGGAGCTCACGGCAAGATGGGGCTGTTATGGAAGTTTCAGATGATGTTCAAGAACAACAACAAGTGATGGAATCTGAAGTGCAATTGGCACGTGACAAAAGAGCAGGTGAGGAGACCAGATTACCCATTCCTGTGCATCAACGAGTTGCAGAAGCTGAAGCAGCAAAAAGGTCACAACACCCAGAAGGAGAAGGGAGTCATGCCAAATTTGTCAAGTACGACCCCGACGCCGAGATCATTGCCTCCAGTCCCAAGCAGCCAAGAACGGAGCTCTACAGCCCGACCTATGCAGACAACCTTGGAAGTTCCCCTGCTGAGTCATCAACATCAAGGAATGCGAGAAGGGTGGTTGATGAGTTGGAGCTGTATGATGAGGACGAGTTGGACTTTGAGATTCCTGAAGATTCATGGGATTGGGAGCTTTGTGAGGATGTTGGCGGTTTTGATGAGAACAAGGTGTCCATTTCAGAAGATCAACGCAAAGAGGTTTCTGCGACGAAGGTGCTGGACCCCCAGAAGTTTCCCCAGAGGAGTTGGCATGGTTGGATGCAGAAGCCATGCAATTGGAGTTGGACAGGTTGCGTGACTTAGATGTCATTGGAAGTGTCGATGCTGGAGTGGACCTGGACAACTGCGTCAAGTTGGACACTCGTCTAGTCAGAGATTGGCGTTCTCGAGAATCAAGATGTCGCAGAAGAGCCTGGCTGGTGGCAAGAGAGTTCAGAGATGGTGACTGCAGCAGTGCTGTGACATTCAGCCCAACAACTCCATGGGTCATTGTGAAGATGTTGATTGTGCTGAGTTTGATACATGGGTGAGCCATTGCTTCACTGGATGTTGGAGATGCATTTGTGCAGGTGCCTCAGCTGACTACGGTTTCGATTGAAATTCCAAGATGGGCACTTCAGTCAAGTGAACATGGAAATGGCGTGCAGTCTTGGATCCTGAAGCGATGCCTGCCAGGACAAAGAGCAGCAGCATCAGAATGGAACAAATACTTCACCGAGATCTGCGAGCGCTATGGCTGCATCAACTTTCAAGGGACAATGTTCAAACACAAGGATGAGATGGCCTTCATTTCTGTTCACTTTGCTGGTGGTTGGAACGAAAGAGTACATCACAGAATTCCACACTTTCCACAGAGTTGAAACTGAAGACTGAAGATCCTTTGCATGCGGTGATGATGGTAGCATGTTCTAACTCAAGCGTGAGTTGCAGTTTGTGGAGGATGGCACCTACCTGGCACCAAGCTCCAGATACATCCCACAGTTGGCAGAGATCCTCAAGATCCACGATCGAAGGGGCAAGACAGTTCCCCATCATGGATGTCTTCAGATCCACGATGTGGAGGCAGCTTAATCTGAGGAGTACCTGGGACCTGAAGAATCAAAGCTTTTCAGATCAGCATTGGGAATTTGCATCTATGTGAGCCAGGAGCGATGTGACATCCAACACTCTGTCCGAGTTTTGGCAACCTACATTGCCAGACCTACCAAGACTTCAATGAGCACAATCAAGAAGTTGGCAAGCTACGTGATCCACACCAAAGACATGAACATGTTCTACAACAAGGTGGAGTTGAAGGAGACTGCAATGCAGAAGTGGTATGGTGGACAGGCGAAAACAGACACCAAGCCCTACACGTTGGAGCTCTTTAGTGACAGCGATTGGGCATCATGCAAGGTGAGCAGGAGAAGCACGAGCTCAGGACTCATCTTTTTGAATGGATGTTTGATCCACAGCCACTCACGATCACAGACATCAGTGTCTTTGAGTTCAATGGAGGCTGGGATCCTTGCAGCCACAAGCCTGTTGACAGAAGCCATTTACGTGAAGCAGGTGCTGCAATTCCTGGTGAATGACATCGGAGGCCTTGGAAGCCAACGATGTGCGGAGATGCGTTTGAGACTGGACTCCACAAGTGCGCAAGCTTTCTTCACGAGGCTTGGGCCAGGAAGAGCAAAGCATTTGTCAGCGAGATTGTTGTGGACACAGCAGGCGATGCGCAGACAGTGGTTTGTGGTGGATAAATTTTCAACAAAGGAGAACCCTGCAGACCTCAACACGAAGGCTTTGTCGAAAGAGCGCAGGGAGTTCCTCATCAAACGCGTTGGATTGGTTTGCGAACGATTTGAAGATGATGAAGAAGTTCCCTATCAAGGGAAGAAGCGACAATTGGTGAAGATGTTGGTCAACATGATCATGGCAACCAATCTACGTGGATGTGATGGAGGACCTTTGACCTGGACAAGTTCATGAGCACCTGGACGATGAATGCAGATCGACAAGGATGCGCTTGAACATTGCCATTGTACGCCATTGTGGTGATCATTGTGATGACGCTGGTGATGATTCGAATTTTCTACAAGCTGACTGTGAAGATGGAGGTTTTGGCCAACTACAAGACAACATCGGGACAGATCAGAGAAGCAATGCAATGCGCTTTGCTATCCCAAGAGGAGAAGAATCTCCCCACTGTGAAGAGTTGGATGGAAACCCTTTTGCAGAAACAGCTGAAGAAGAAGAGGAGATGAGCAATGACGAGACAGCTTCAGAAACAGGTGTGAAGTCAATCCATCAAGTTCCTCAAGAGCAGAAATTACCGAAGCAGATGTGGAAGCCCCAGCGATGCGACATCGAGCACTACCCTTAGCCTCCGAGAAGACAACTTTTTTTCTTAAAAAAACAGAAGCCTCCCAGAGAGTCTGCCAGACAAGTTTTTAGGCTTCTGGGAAAACCTTTAAAAATAGCAAGTTCAGAAGACCAAAAATTGATCTTCTAGCTTTTTTTTCCAGAAGACAAAATTTTAGGCTTCTAGGTTCCATCATTTTGGTACAAAAACATATGAACATATCATTGAAAACATGATATATTTAGAAGTTTGGGGCTATGCCAGACTTCCCAGCACATGTTTTTTTCCTGCATCATGTCGCCATGCACAACTAGTCAACTAGGATGTAGCCTTTCACAGGCTATAGTAGCCTTCACAAGCTCCTGGAAGAGCTGGATGGCTGCTGCAAATGTAAGAATGATGTGTCAGCCATCCATCTGAGCAAAGTTTTTCTGCAGCCATCCCTGGCTCAAATTTGCCACCCCTTCTGAAGGAGAGCTTCTGCATACATCCTGCAAATGTTTCATCTCGGTAGTTCCAAGAATCCTTTGGGTTGTGCCCCAAGGACACTAGATCCAGTATGTGGCTGGTCAAATGGAATTTGGCTTTGGATCGCCATAGCTTCATTTACAAATTCATCCACAGAAGTAGCTTCGGCCTCCAAAGCCATGTACTGGCTCACAAATTTTCTTCCAGCCTTCCCAAGCTCTAGTGGGTTGCCTTCTTGTCCATTTTGCTGCAATATTTTGCCACTTTGTACACAGCCTTTGATGCACACTGCCTTCATGCAAGCCTTTTTCCTTACACAGGCACTCCAGCAAAGGGCAAAAATGCCTGACCTCATGGGCCTTGCCATCCAACTCTGGCACCTTTTTGGGCTTGACTATGTCCTTCAAAGTTAACTTCTTCAGCCTCTTGTCCTGTGGCCAATGCTGCTCCTCAGAAAGAATTTGGATATATGCTCCCACAGCTGGGCCACCCTTTCATCCACATGCGCTCCAGGATACAAGGGAAGCAGCTCCTTGAAAATTTCCCAGCTGCCAGAGCATCTGTGCCTTCATCAAGGACATGCATCCAATCAGGCATCATAGTGTCATTGCTGACACTTGGCAAAATGAATAATGGATTCGCATCCTTTTCTCTGTCAGCCAAAACGTGAAGGTATTCAGCCTTGTCCAGGCTCTGCTCTTGCCTTTCCCAGGCAGGGCATGTGGTCACCTCCCTCCAATTTGCCGGCTTGGCCTTGCAAAGCCAGCACATGCCCTTGTATGCCTCTTTGTATTCCTCAGTCAAGGTAGGTGCTTAGCCTTCTGCTCCTCAGGCCTTTTTCGGCCACCAATGGTGACCTGCCTTCTCTTGAGGCTCGCTCAGCCCTTTGGAAGTCTTCCTGTGCCACATCACCGACTTCCTGTTACCTTCAAGTTCAATGGAACCGCCTTCACTTGGCAGTGTGAATGACTGCAACTATTACGTCAGCAGTGTGCCAATGGCGAACTTTTCTGCATCATGCCTGTGCCAAGGGCACCTGACGCTTTGGATGATTATCGTTGGGATCAGCTGCAGCTGATGCAAGGCATTGGACCAGAAAATGTGGTGTTGCATAATTGCCGAGGTTTGTCAAATTCAATTCCTTTGCAACGAGATCCAGTAGAACGAGCGCGGATGCTGAGACTTTTGAGAAACCTACAGAACCTCCTGGTGAAGTTTCAAAGTGGAAATCCCGAGAAACGGATTGAGGCGGCAGAGCAAGTAAGATGATGGCTCAATGATGACTGTGCCATGGAGTTCTTTGAAGAGGCAGAAACAGAGATTCAGAAGAAGGAGAAGAAGAACGGACTGATGATTCAGACCATTCCCAACCTGGAGATGGAGATGACCCAGAAGGTGGCCCAGATCGCGAAGACAGTCGCGACTATGACTACGATGATGATGACCATCGTGGTGGTGGCGCTGGTGGCTACAGCGGCATTGGTGGAAGTGGACCTCACCATGCGCGAGTCGCGGTCGCGGGGCGGCCTTCATCAAGCGCTATGCCTTCAAGAAGCGCTGGTTAGATAGACAGATAGCATAGGATGTACAGAAGCACCAAGAAATGAAACATCATGGAGCAACATGGATCCTGCGGTGCGAAATAGCATAGAAATTCTGCTGCGTAAGTATAGGCGAAATCAGGCGAAATACAGCTAAATGCGCTGGATTTCGAGATGGGGTGTCAAAACTTAGCATGGGTGTTCAACCCCGTATGCAGTAGCATGGTCACATGATCAACCGTGTAGTATCTGTACTTATCAGTGGCTCCAGAAGGTGAAAAGCGACTGTTCAATGTTTTGGCACTTTGGTGCAGGTTCAACAGGATTTGCGACCATTTAACTCACAGAAACCCAGCTGTTGGGGATACCACCGAAGCTTATTTTTGAACATACATACTGAACGTTGGTAGCATGGCTTTGGACTTCCACAAGACTGGTGTGATACTTCAGGTGATAACTCCAAGTCTGCAAATCCCAATACACAGCACGCCCTGAACACGCTGAGCACACCTGCCGGTCAGCAACACCACGGACCTCGTCAAAAATACATCCTTGAGTGTCTTGTTGACAGTCTGAAATGGTATCTGGATGCACAGTATCTGGTATCTTCATGTCCCAAACCAGTTTTTGGATTTGGCAAAATCTTTCAACGAGGCATATTTGCTCCTTTGTTGCCCATGATAACAAGATATAACAAGGATGCATCCGAACAGACCAAAATCGGTCAAAGGCCCAAATCCTACTGAATCTATCTGCATCCATCAACATCCTATGTTTGAAGGCCTGCCCACCGTGCCATCCTGGACTTGTGGACCACCAGGCCCTGGCCGGCCGCTTTTCGGGCGCACCAGAAGTCCACTAGTGGCACACAAAAACGCACAAGTAACACAAGGCCTACCCTGACTGAAATATATATATATATAGAAAAAAAACAAGTATGCCTTGGTTGGCACTTTCTATTGGGGTCACACTTTGAGTCGGAATCAAAGCGTTTGACATGGTCTTAGTTCATGCGAACATACCGTGGATTTGCCTCATTATCCTCGCACAGCAAAGACAACAAACGTCCTACATAAGAATGAACTGCCGTTCATCATGGAGTGAGCATTTGCATTGCCTCATGCAGCATGCTTTCCCCTTTTCAGTGTAGCCCATCAAATTCATTCATGTTTGTGACCGCGTCAAAGAACGACTTTGTTTGGAATCCTCTTGTTTGTGATTGCAATGGATCGCAAGTCATTGCACCTTGTGTTCGGAATCCAAATCACAACAATCATGTGTCATTAATCTAACAAAATATGAACATGGGTGTGGGTATGGGTGCATGAAAAGGGTATACACATGTACATACTATACTATACTATGTATATATATACTATATACTGTATATACTATACATATATAAATAATATAAATATATATATATATACACTACATAAATACTATATATATATACACATACATACTCTATATATATATACACTACATAAATACTTTATACATATACACACTATATATATATACACACTGTATAAAAAACTATATATATAACAACTATATAAAAACATAAACAAGCTACATAAATAAATACATATATATATATAGATATACATACTTATCAAAGGAAGTTTAGGGGGAGAAACTTCCGTGTTACGGACTTTTAGAATGTCAGGGAAAGAGTTAGTCAAAGAAAGAGTTAGCAAAGAAAGAGTTAGTCAGGGAAAGAGTTAGTCAAAGAAAGAGTTAGTGAGGGAAAGAGTTAGTCAAAGAAAGAGTTAGTGAGGGAAAGAGTTAGTCAAGAAAGAGTTAGCAAAGAAAGAGTTCAGGGAAAGAGTTAGTTAAAGAAAGAGTTAGTCAAAGAAACAGTTAGTCAGGGAAAGAGTTAGTCAAAGAAAGAGTTAGTGAGGGAAAGAGTTAGTCAAAGAAAGAGTTAGTGAGGGAAAGAGTTAGTCAAAGAAAGAGTTAGTCAAACAAAGAGTTAGTCAAAGAAAGAGTTAGTCAAACAAAGAGTTAGTCAAAGAAACAGTTAGTCAGGGAAAGAGTTAGTCAAAGAAAGAGTTAGTGAGGGAAAGAGTTAGCAAAGAAACAGTTAGTCAGGGAAAGAGTTAGTCAAAGAAAGAGTTAGTCAAAGAAAGAGTTAGTCAAAGAAACAGTTAGTCAAAGAAACAGTTAGTCAAAGAAACAGTTAGTCAAAGAAACAGTTAGTCAAAGAAACAGTTAGTCAAAGAAAGAGTTAGTAAAAGAAAGAGTCAGTCAAAGCAACAGTTAGTCAAAGAAACAGTTAGTTAAAGAAAGAGTTAGTCAAAGAAAGAGTTAGTCAAAGAAAACAGATCGTCAGGCAGAGTTGATGGGTGAGTCAAAGAAAGAGTT
>CAMXCT020000356.1:55000-64600 GCA_947184155.2 Cladocopium goreaui | reverse complement strand
CCTTTTAAAAAGTGCTTCAAAATCGTCTGTTTTTCGCTCTGGCGTCGAGATCCATCCGGTTTTGGAGCTACAATTTCCGACGCCGTTGCGCGTAGTTCTATTGTGTTTTGCAACTCAGTCTCTGCAGATCGCATTGTAATGGCTGCGTCAAGGTTGCTTCGTGCTGTGGCTGCATTGGTAATACTATTGTCTTTTGCAGCTGGATCTCGTAAATCGTATTGGAGTGGCTGCATGAAGGCTGCGACATGGATTTGTTAGCAGATTTTCTCCATTTTGGCGCTAGTGTTTTTTGTTGCACGTAGGTTTAGAGCAGTGTGAAGTGTGGGGCGTGAAGAGTGCAGTGTGAAGTGTGCAGTGTGAAGGAAGCAGTGTGAAGTGCGAAGTGAGAAGTGTGAAGTTTGGAGTGTGAAGTGTGGAGTGTGAAGTGCGAAGTGAGAAGTGTGAAGTGTGAAGTTTGGAGTGTGAAGGAAGCAGTGAGAAGTGAGAAGTGTGAAATGTGGAGTGTGAAGTGTGAAGTGCGAAGTGAGAAGTGAGAAGTGTGGACTGTGAAGTGTGAAGTGTGAAGTGTGGACTGTGAAGTGTGAAGTGTGAAGTGTGGACTGTGAAGTGTGAAGTGTGCAGTGTGAAGTGTGAGGTTTGGAGTGTGAAGGAAGCAGTGAGAAGTGAGAAGTGTGGAGTGTGAAGTGTGGAGTGTGAAGTTTGAAGTTTGAAGTGCGAAGAGTGCAGTGTGCAGTGTGAGGTGTGGAGTGTCGAGGGAAGGACACGGTCGGGACAGGTTGTCTTTGAACTATAGGTCATTTATGTTTGGGAAACTTCCGCCGCCGGCTTGCCCGGGTCTATGTTATATATATATATACACTATATATATATATACTATACATATATGCTAGATATACAAGTAGAACCCACACAAGGCAGGTGGTGGAAGCTTCCAGGTTTAAGAAGTGTAACGCTATAGGATCCAAAAAGAAGGTTTGCCTATGGGAGCTGCGGCAGACTTCCATGCTCTTTCCAGGACTTCTGACCTCTTGTCGCAAATTGTGAAACCACTTCTCAGCTCGTCCAACGATTTCTCACCTCTTGGCAACTCTTTTCAACAACCTTCATTTCTGCGCACATCTTCTTGACTCTCCTCAACTCTCTTTTCATCTCTCTCTTCTCCTCTCAACTCCGTTGAACTCCTGTTGACTCACTTCACCTCAGTTCCACCTGTCCAATTTTTCTCAGCCCAGTCGAAGTGACACAGTTGCAAACTTTCTTGTTCAGGCCAGTTGAAGTGCCTTTCCATTCAATGTGGTTTCAGCATTCGATTGTGTTATCATTCTCGTGTCATGTGCTATCATTTAATCCTACCGGACTGTTGACTGTTACCTGTGGGTCCAACGTTCAAGCACGCTTGGGCCGCAGCATTTTTTCCACGCGCGCGAAGAGCTGTGACGTCACGAGCGGCCATCTGTCAAGAGCGCACGTGAGCAGCACAGCCACACGCGTCTTTGAGTCCTGCTGCCTGAAAGGCCAAACGAACAAGAACACGCAAGCAGCACAGCTGTGCGCGCCACCGGAATGCAGCGAAGCGTGGCAAACGCAGGCAGCACAGCCGTGCGCTTTTCTTCCCTGCTTCTTTCTGCTACACGCCCAAAATGTCGCCATCGCAGTACAGCTTGCGCAAGGTCTCCGGGCGACCGGAACGCTGAGAAACGGCCGCTTGATGCTCAGTTCCTCCACGTACGGCGGCCAAAAGAGCGGATGGCGTTCCAACGGAAAGCATTCGCCAAGCGTGAGGCGCAACAATGATTGCGGCAAAGGCACGTGCCGCAAATCTTGTTTGAAAAAATTGCCCCAACGAGAGGATTTCGAGTTGGTCTGGTAGATTTGCAGTAGCCAGGGAGTGATTGAAGTCAGAACCAAAATGCAAAAGCTGCAGCTGGAATGCCATCGTTGCCGGCAGAAGAACGTCCTGCAAGGGCCTATTGAATGTCATGCCAAAGGTCAAGGTTTGCAGACGCAGCGGCCAGCGGATGTTGCAGATCGGCTGATCAGACGAATATCCCATTTCCATGCTGCAATTCCGCAGGCAAACCGATTTTTGTTGCAGGGATCAATTGCAGCGATCCCCCAGATGCAAGTGCGTCAGGCCGTTTGGCAAGCTAGCCGCACCAGGGGTCAGCGAAAACAAGCCGCCGGCACGCGAATGTCGCAAGCCAACAGGCCAACGAAAGGATGGCAAGCGACAGCCGCCGACGCTGAAGTCGTTGCCAAAGCAAAATTTGACGGCAGCCGCGAGTTGTGTATGCACTGGCTGAAAGAAACCCCAAATCATCAGCACCAAAGTGAAAAACATCTGCTGCCAAAGCAACATTCGCAACGCTCAGACAGCCATTACAATTTGATTTGCGACTCTCAGTTGCAAAACACAAGTATTACGCACGCACCCGCAGCAGCGAGGAACCTTGACGCAGCCATTCCACTGCGATCTGCAGAGACTGAGTTGCAAAACGCAATAGAAGTTCGCAAAGCCGCTACACAAATTTGCAGCTCCAAAACCGGAGCTCGACGGCTAAGCGGAAAAACGACGATTTTGAAGCACTTTGTAAAAGAAATTTGAAAAGGAAAATCATCAGCACCAAAATGGAGAAAAATCTGCTGCCAGAGCCCCATTCAAAACTTTCATGCTGCCACTGACTACAATACGATTTACGACTCTCAGCTGCAAAACACAATAGTATTATGCACGCGCCCGCAGCAGCAAGAAACCTTGACGCAACCACTCCACTGCGATCTGCAGAGACTGAGTTGCACAGCACAATAGAATTTCGCACAACGGCTACACAAATTGCAGCTCCAAAACAGGATCTCGATGCGCAAGCGGCAAAACTATGATTTTGAAGCTCTTTTTAAGATTATTTTTAAAAGGAAAGTCATCAACACCAAAATGAAGAAAAATCTGCTGCCAAGCACCATTCGAAACTTTCATGCTGCCACTGTTATAGGATTTACGATTCTCAGCTGCAAAACACAAAAGTATTACGCACGCACCCGCGGCAGCGAGAAACCTGGACGCAACCATTCCACTGCGATCTGCAGAGACTGAGTTGCAAAACACAATCGAATTTCGCAAAGCGGCTACACAAATTGCAGCTCCAGAATAACCGGATCTCGACGCCCAAGGGGCAAAACGACGACTTTGAAGCAATTTCTAAAATGATTTTAAAAAGGAAAGTCATCAACACCAAAATGAAGAAAAATTGCTGCCAAAGCACCATTCGAAACTTTCATGCTGCCACTACAATACGATTTACGACTCTCAAACGCATCAAACGCAAGACACAATAGTATTACGCATGCGCCCGCAGCAGCAAGAAACCTTGACGCAACCATTCCACTGCGATCTGCAGAGGCTGAGTTGCAAAGCACAATAGAATTTCGCACCATGGCTACATAAATTGCAGCTGCAAAACCGGAGCTCGACGCCCAAGCGGAAAACGACGATTTTGAAGCACTATTTAAAAGGAATTTGAGAAGGAAAATCATCAGCACCAAAATGGAGAAAAATCTGCTGCCAAAGCACCAGTCGCAACTTTCAAGCAGCCACTACAGTGCGATTTACAACAGGGGCTTGCAAAACACAATCAAAATCGCAAGACTCTACTGAAGAACACAAGTACCGTTCGAGCAGCCTTGGCGCAGCCATTCCACTGCGATCTGCACAGACTGACTTGCGCAACACAATAGAATTGCAACACGCTACTGTAGAACACATCGCTTTGATGCACCAGTTCCAATGCACAAAGTGTCTCAACAAATGCAAAACACAAAAGCACGGCATCAACAAAGAAGAGAAAGAGATAGAAAAAGTATGAAAATGTCACCTCGAACCCTCAGTGACTCGAGAAGAGGCATGACAGCGGCCAACGGGACAACGGGACAACGGGAACTGGGCCACGGGACAGCCGGACAGCGGGACAACGGGGAGAACGGGAGAACGGGACAGCGGGACAACGGGAAACGGGCCACGGGACAGCGGGGCCAGCGGGACAGCGGGACAACGGGCCATGCAGGAGACACAAGCCCACGAAACAAGGCAACGGCCACAGGAACGGGCCCACGGGACAAGGGGACAACGGCTTGAGGGTCAACGGGTTCACTGGGCAACGGGGGGCAGCAGATTCGCCCGCCAACGGAAATGAACACAAGGCCACCTGCCGGGCAACAAAACAGCAGCACTACGTTACGAAACCCGAGAGGGGCATACAAAGTACGAGCTCCAACAAAATCACGAAATCACGGAAGGAGGATGACAGAGACAAAAGGCAACAATCATAGGTAGAGTTGGGCCATCCAGGCAAGATCATGCAAGCACTACGCAACAATATACCCTGAAAGAAAGCAGGAAGGAGGAGAGGAGAAGATGACACAAAAGAAAACATGGTGATTAGTGATTAAGAATGATGAAGGATGGATGATGACTGCTGAATGATGATTGATGAATGATGAGCGATAATGATGGTGACGGTGATGGTGCTGATGGTGATAATGATGACAATGACGATGATGATTCCAATGATGATGATGATGAAGAAGAAGAAGAAACAAAAGATGATGATGATGATGATGATTATGAGGACGACGGCAATGTTAAATGATGAATGATGCATTAAAGCATGATGAATGATGAAAAATGAACGATGATGATGGTGATGGTGATGGTGATGGCGATGGTGCTGCTGCTGATGATGACGTTGAATATTCTTATGGTTGTGGTGTTGAATGGCGGTTAAACGTGATCAATGATGGGTGGATAAAAAATGAAAGATGAAAGACAAATTTTGAATGATGACGATGGTGACGATGATGATGATGATGATGATGACGATGACGGCGATGACGGCGATGACGGTGACGATGACGACGATGAGGAGGATGATGATGATGATGATGGTGATGATGATGATGCTAATGACAATGGTGAATGATGAATGACTAATGCGTAATCATGCATTATGCATGGTGAATGATGAACGATTATGGCATATGGTGTTGGTGATGGTGATGGTGCTGCTGCTGATGATGACGTTGTTTATTCTTCTTATGATTGTGGTGATGAATGACGGAATGACGGTTTTGAATGATAAATGATGACTGATTGATAGACGGAAAAAAAGAAGAATGGTGAATGATGCGGATGATGAGGATGATGAGGATGATGACGATGATGACGACAATGACGATGATGGCGATGACAACGTTGATGACGGTGACGATGAGGATGAAGATGCTGCTGCTGCTGATGATGATGATGATGATGGTGAGGATGGATGATGATTGATGATTGATGATTCATGATTGATGAATGATGAGTGATGTCCGTTTACACACAGAAATAGTTACACAAAAGAGAAGCCCTTACACGGAGCAGCTTTTACACTCAGATGATTTGACACAAAGCGGCTTCTACACACGACACTTTAACACACAGAAGACTCTACACAGAGCAGCTCTTGCAGAGAAACTTTTGCAGGCAGAAACTTCTACACAGACAAACCCTGGCACATAGACGCCTTTACGCACAAAACTTTTATATAGATGCACACAGAAGTTTTTACAGAGAGACGCTTTTACACACACGCAAACGCCTTTACGCACAGATACTTTTTTACACACAGAAACTTTTGCACATCAACGGATTCACTGGGCAACGGGGGGCAGCAGATTCGCCCAGCAACGGACAAGGACTAAGGGAAGGAACAGCACTCGAGAGGGGCATACAAAGTACGAGCTCCAACAAAATCACGAAGTCACGGAAGGAGGATGACAGAGACAAAAGGCAACAATCATAGGTAAAGTTGGGCCATCCAGGCAAGATCACGCAAGCACACGCGACAATATACCCTGAAAGAAAGCAGGAAGGAGGAGGGGAGAAGATGACACAAAAGAAAACATGGTGATGTGATGAGTGATTAAGAATGATGAAGGATGGATGATGACTGATGAATGATGATTGATGAATGATGAACGATAACGATGGTGACGGTGATGGTGCTGATGGTGATAATAATGACAATGACGATGATGAAGAAGAAGATGATGATGACGACAATGTTAAATGATGAATGATGGGGATGGTGCTGCTGCATGCTGCTGCTGATGATGACGTTGAATATCCTTCTTATGATTGTGGTGGTGAATGGCGATTAAACATGATCAATAACGAGTGGTTAAAAAATGAAAGGTGAAAGATGAAAGACACATGATACATGATGACGATGATGACGATGATGACGATGATGACGATGATGATAATGATGTTGACGATGACCATGGCGATGATAATGATGGTGGATGATGATTGATGGTAGATGAGCGATGATTGATGATTGATGAATGATGATTGGTGATTGATGTCCTTTTACACACAGAAATAGTTACACAAAAAACCTTTACGCAGAGAACACCTCTTCACAGAGCAAACTTTTGCACAGTGAAACTTTTATACAGAGAAACTCTTACACACAGAAGCTTTTACACAAAGAAGCCTTTACGCAGAGAGGCTTCATTGCACAGAACAGCTTTCACACACAGAAGCCTTTACGCAGAGAAGCCTTTACACGGAGCAGCTTTTACACTCAGATGATTTGACACAAAGCGGCTTCTACACACGACACTTTAACAAACACACAGAAGACTCTACACAGAGCAGCTCTTGCACAGAGAAACTTTTGCAGGCAGAAACTTCTACACAGACAAACCCTGGCACATTGACGCCTTTACGTACAACATTTTTATATATATAATTGTATATATATATATAGATGCGCACAGAAGTTTTTACAGAGAGACGCTTTTACACACACACAAACGCAGATGCCTTTACGCACAGATGTCTTTTTACACAGAGAAACTTTACACACAGACGCCTGGTTTACACAAAGAAGGTTTTACAAAGAGAACCTCCTACGCACAGATGCTTTCAAAATCGCAGTTTTACCACAGTTGCTGATCTTTGACCATCATTTCAGGCGAAAAGGTCGCTGAAATTCCACATGGAAGCAGCTGAAATGGTAGCGGAAAACAAAGATTTTCTCACAGCTGCAGCTCTCCAACAGGAAACGGGAAACGGGCAACGGGAACGGGAAACGGGACAACGGGAACGGGACAACGGGACAACTGGAACGGGACAACGGGACAACCGGACGGCCAGTACCGAGAATGATTCCACACTAAAGCGACGATGCCTAAGACCGTCGCGCGCGCGAGCGTACTTTTCTCCGCAACGAGACCTCCGTTTACCCGAAAAAACACCATGTTTCGTGCATATCCTAACATTAAAATCGCATCCATGATGTAGCAGTTCCAATGCGATCCGCCAAGAACGACTTGCAAAACACAATGCAATCGCAAGACACAACACCTCTACTCTGCTCTACTTCCACCTCTCTGCTTCTCTTCTCTAGCCTTCTCTACTCTACCTCTACTCTACCTCTAGTCTACCTCTACTACCTCTACTACCTCCATTCTACCTCTTCCCAAGTGGACACAATGATCTCTGGCCTAGGGAGCTTAAGGCACATGCCAACTGGACACAGTGATCTCTGGGCTAGTGAGAATGTGACTTCATGATCTCTTAAGGCACATGCCAACTGGACACAATGATCTTTGGGCTAGTGAGAATGTGACTTTATGATCTCTTAAGGCACATGCCAACTGGACACAATGATCTTTGGGCCAGTGAGAATGTGACTTCATGATCTCTGATGTTAACTTTCCGTAACTCGGAGCTTCCTCTACGAAACTTCCTTTGACTATATCTATATAAATATGTATATACACGATACTAAATATGTACTATACATGTGCTATATATGTACTATTTATATATAAACTGTATATATACTTTCTGTATTCACTGTATGTATATATATATATATACATATACACTATATCTTTACTATATAGGCTATATCTAAATTATATATATGTCCACTATACTATATGTATACTATATATAGATACACACTATAGATAGACTATATATATATATAAATATAAACTATATATATATATGTACGATATATATAAATAAACTAAATATATACTATATATAAAAACAATTGTATATATACACGATATATATATATACACGATGTATATATACACGATATATATATAAATACACATACATACATACATATTATATATACTACGTATGTACAATGCCGCGTTGAGCACGCAGTGAAAAGTGAAAATGGCTGCCGCAGCACACTGGAAAGAAAAAGATAGAAACACCAACTCATCGCTACACTCACATCCAGTTTGACTTGGTATGGAAAAGGTTACTCTTGATGCTAAACACAACCTAAACGCAAGATTTATTAACAATATGGAAAAGGTACTCTTGATGCTAAACACAACATTTATTAACAATATGGAAAAGGTACCCTTGATGCTAAACACAACCTAAACGCAAGATTTATTAGCAAAAACTATTCCAAAGACCAAATCCAACAAAACATTGCAATTCCTATGCGTTTTACTAAAAAGGCACGACTTTTCAAATCAAGTGCTCCCCAGCTATTTACGATGATTTCCAAATTTTAGGCACGACTTTAGCATTCCACTGTATATACTATATACTGAATATATTAAATAGTAAGATCTTATACCATTAAGAATTGTATAATATAAACACATATAACACCGCTGAATTCAACATGAAATTGCTTCGGACGTTTGAAACCTAAGCTCTAAGTAACATCCTCCAAAGAAACGAGTGCATGCTCGCTCAAACTTGGTGAGGAGGCTACGATGATGTTGTGCAAACCGCTTGCCGCATCAAACTTTGGAATGGAACTCCTTCGCCAACGAAAAGGTCAAAACTTGCAGTAGTTGCACAGAGCACTGTGGAGCACTTTTGGGGACACACCATGCAGACCATGAAGCTCCCTCTGCGCCTAGTGAGGCTTCGCCACCTCAGCAGAGACGAACACGCAAAGATTGTCAGAGCAAAACCACGGATGCGCAGGACGCGCAGGACCAAGACGGACATAGATGGACCACAGCAAGATGGAGAAAGCACATCAAACGCATATCAAATGCACATCAAGATCATCGAAGTATCACCACGTGCCACAATCTCATCTTGCCCGTCCTTCCATGTTCTTAACTACACTGTCAGCTTTTGTGACGGGGCTCAAAGACATGCTGGGCTGAGAAAGTTTCAGTCAAATCCACAGAAGTCAAAAACAAAAACTGCAAGCTGTACAACATGCAACGACTAGGTCAACATCAAGAAAACCTGCCATGGCAGTTATCTTTTTAGAACTGAAAGCATTCGACAATCTGCTGTCAGCTCTGGGCATATTGTATTTTCAGCCACACCGGGCTGCCATTGCTTTGAGTGTCTAAGTCTGAAAAATCATGGGCTTTGGGTGATTATATAGCTGCGCCAACTCTTGTCAAACACCTCCGCATTTCAGGGTAAGTGCACAAAGTACCGCACACGGTTGGCAAACATCTTGCTAAAAGACGATAGACATTTTTTGGTTGAGGCATTGTCTTAAGAACACATTGATTTTATCTGTGTATATAATTTGGGAATGTGCT